>JAVGWX010000019.1:3732640-3812640 GCA_036924085.1 Ariolimax columbianus | reverse complement strand
GTACCTCTCGATATCTGCTTGCTTCTGAATGTTTCATAGCCATACACTTGAATGAACAATAATTTTGAATTTAATGTTATTTTAGTGTTAGACTTTTAGTGTTATTTGATGTCCAGAAGTTTCTCTAATGCAATGGAAGTTCGTCTCTCTGTGTGTTCTTATTTTGATATATGTAACTGTGCTTTCTAATTTGTCTGTATTGCTAATAAGAAATATGAATATGCTCGCCTATATTATCCCATATACTGTCCCCTCGTCCAGGAAATGTCCCCCTTTTCGAGCAAATGTCCCTTTGGCCAACAAATGTCCCCTCGTCCAGAAAATATCCCCTCGTCCAACAAATGTCCCCTTGTCCAGCAAATGTTTCTGTCCTTTCTGATTCGTGCTGCCCTCATGACTCCTGTTGTGCCTAATTGTTTCTGTTCCTTACCAACTGACCAGAATTGTGGATTGAACTAAAAACCTCTAGCTGTCAGTTAGGTGTCTTATCCATTCAGCCAGATTGATGCCACGCTAAACCTGGTACTTGTGAGGAGTATCTGACTGTCAGTGTGCTGGGACTGTTGGTTTCTCACTGTCAAATACCGGGTTTCATACTCGTTATCAGCACGCCGAAGTCGACCCAGCAATGTTTGATGTGTTTTACGAAAAGAAAATCCAGCGGAGTGTAGACCTCGTCAATGCATTTGATATAAATGATAAACCTCTATACAATGAAGCCAGTAACACTTGATCACAGACAGCAGTGTTTGCTTTGCTACTGTCTTTATCTTGATCGTCCCTATATGTTCTGTTGTTTCTGGGTTTTGCGATCCGCCACTGGCATATGGGCCAGCCCATTTGTAGGGCTAGCACGTTCCATGTATCATTTCAATTCCACTTTGTCTGGAAGCAAGTCTTACCACACGAGAACATTGTCTGCAAGCCCTAAGTAACTCGACTGTCAATCCACATGAGCTATGGTGGAGGCGTCTTTTGCCAGACAGACCACGGGAGCAAAATGAAGCGATAAATAATTATGCATACACTGGCTCGCTAGACATTTCTGTCTGATGAGCAGTTGTTCTCGTTTGTGGCCGTACTCTTGTACAGACCTCGTCAAGTTGGCTCTGCTAGCGGTACCCACATAATCCTGAACAAAGTGCCTAAAATAAACTTGGGAACTGTGGCCCATTTCCAGAACAAACTGTGGACTTATGTCGGAGACGACTTGCCACGTAATTGAAAGTGGTTAAAGGTTTGTAGCTGTAGATATATACAAAGATAAGGCAAGGCACATATGGACTAATATTAGTTTGCTGGTTTGACATATCATGTCCGCTATTAAGTGTCCTCTTTCGTACAGTTCTGGTTTGACAGAATCACGGCCCCTATTAAGTGTCCCCTTTCTTACGGTTCTGGTTTGACAGAATCACGGCCCCTATTAAGTGTCCTGTTTCTTACAGTTCTGGTTTGACAGAATCACGGCCGCTATTTAGTGTCCTCTTTCGTACGGCTCTGGTTTGACAGAATCACGGCCCCTATTAAGTGTCCTCTTTCGTACGGTTATTGTTTCTGGAAAATTGCTCACACATATAATAGACGCTGGGGGTGTATTTGATACCAGTTATACGTTTACAAAAAATTTAATACAAGGAAATAAAACTCGGATATATTTATAAATTGAATCTGTTGAGTGCTTGGGTGGATTGTCCAAACAAAGCTGCTGATATGAAAATGAACAGAGAACAATTACAATCGATTGAGATACAACAAACGACATTTCCACACGAGTTGCTTTGACATTATATGTCTTGAACCAACAAACAAACATTTAGAAACTAAAATCAATGAACAAACACAGAAAGCTCAGACTGTTTTGTGTCAACGAAATAATAGTGCTAACCAAGGGATGCGAAAGTTTGATAACGATACGGACACACAAACGGGACGAAATGCTTTAAAAAATAAATGAGTAATACAAACTATTGAACATTGGTTGGGAAGAATTCAAGACCAAGAAACTTCAAAAGAAAACAACAAACATCAATATGTTTTTGAATGTCTACCATCATTAAGGAAAAATACTGTTGGCAGACATAGAGCGTATGCTTAGAATAGGCCAGCAGACTGCCATTACAGACAGTTATATGGGCTCCATGGGCAGCCGCGAGAGAGGAAAGGCAAAGTGACTTTTCGCAGAGGGTCACACGATAGAGCTCAATAATGGCTCTAAACAACATACAATAACTTAGACAAATAGCGCCAGACAGTTCAAACTGGGGGACATGTGTTTTTACTTTATTGAACGTGTTTGGCCTTCAATGAACATACACACACACACATAAATATATACCATCATAAGCGTTTCAGTCTTTAGACAATGCGCCTAGCACCCTGGGAGGTTTGTCCAGCTCTGTCGCCTGTCTGTTGTGGCTGTTGAGACCGATCCGCGAGTTACAGTCACTACCAAAGATCGTACAGCCATCCTTAGGACACTGGCTTCACTGGTTGTTTCGTGATCTCTTCAGTCTTTCTCTTTTCTCTGCAGCCAGAAGGCATGCACGAGCGCCATCAGTCACTCTGTGCCCTCCAACTTCCTGTCTCTAAACAGATCGACCTTTGAGCTATTTTGTCCCAGCTCTGGAATGGAATGTCACGTGACTTCATGTTCCTCTTGCGCACGTCCTTGAATCGCAGTCTGTGTGTGTGTGTCTGGGTGTGTCTGGGTGTGTCTGGGTGTGTCTGGGTGTGTCTGGGTGTGTGTGTCTGGGTGTGTCTGGGTGTGTCTGGGTGTATCTGGGTGTGTCTGGGTGTGTCTGGGTGTGTCTGGGTGTGTGTGTGTCTGGGTGTGTGTGTGTGTCTGGGTGTGTCTGGGTGTGTGTGTGTCTGGGTGTGTCTGGGTGTGTCTGGGTGTGTGTGTGTCTGGGTGTGTCTGGGTGTGTCTGGGTGTGTGTGTGTCTGGGTGTGTCTGGGTGTGTGTGTCTGGGTGTGTGTGTGTGTCTGGGTGTGTCTGGGTGTGTCTGGGTGTGTCTGGGTGTGTGTGTCTGGGTGTGTGTGTGTGTGTCTGGGTGTGTGTGTGTGTCTGGGTGTGTCTGGGTGTGTGTGTGTCTGGGTGTGTCTGGGTGTGTCTGGGTGTGTGTGTGTCTGGGTGTGTCTGGGTGTGTCTGGGTGTGTGTGTGTCTGGGTGTGTGTGTGTGTCTGGGTGTGTCTGGGTGTGTGTGTGTCTGGGTGTGTGTGTGTGTGTCTGTGTGTGTCTGGGTGTGTGTGTGTCTGGGTGTGTCTGGGTGTGTGTGTGTCTGGGTGTGTCTGGGTGTGTCTGGGTGTGTATGGGTGTGTGTGTGTCTGGGTGTGTGTGTGTGTCTGGGTGTGTCTGGGTGTGTGTGTGTCTGGGTGTGTGTGTGTGTGTCTGGGTGTGTCTGGGTGTGTGTGTGTCTGGGTGTGTGTGTGTGTGTCTGGGTGTGTCTGAGTGTGTGTATGTGTGTGTGTCTGGGTGTGTGTGTGTCTGTGTGTCTGGGTGTGTGTGTGTGTCGGGGTGTGTGTGTGGGTGTGTGTGTGTGTCTGAGTGTGTGTATGTGTGTGTCTGGGTGTGTGTGTGTCTGTGTGTGTGTGTCTGAGTGTGTGTATGTGTGTGTGTCTGGGTGTGTGTGTGTCTGTGTGTGTGTGTCTGAGTGTGTGTATGTGTGTGTGTCTGGGTGTGTGTGTGTGTCTGTGTGTGTGTATGTGTGTGTGTGTCTGGGTGTGTGCGTGTCTGAGTGTGTGTATGTGTGTGTGTGTGTCTGTGTGTGTGTGTCTGAGTGTGTATGTGTGTGTGTCTGGGTGTGTGTGTGTGTCTGTGTGTCTGCATGTGTGTGTTTGTGTATGTGTGTGTGTATGCCTTCCTGTCGACTGTAAATGACCGCTGTGAGCTGGCCCGCTTGTCCCCAAAACTTCTTATTAAACATCCACCATAAGCTAACATAATACGGCTTGTATACGCCATTTGTGTTTCTATGCGTAATAATTTAACTCAGTCTAACTTAACTTAACGTCTTTATACTGGTTTAGAAAACGCTGCAGAATATGTATAGAACCCGTTTTTGGAGGGTGGTTAGCTGATGTACGAGTCCTTCCTAATAGACTCAAGCACAACATCAAAGTAGACCGGCATCCTGTTAGGCGCCATCTATGCTACTCTTATTAAACCACCTAACCATGCCCGGTGTTATGCCATGTCTTACAGTTAATCACCTGTTACAACATCCTCTCAGTTCGACAGTGGCGCTATCCCTGTCTCTATCATACACAAAGACCCCGGTGGAGCACGTACTCTCATCTACTTGTTAGCATTTACCCACTATCATCGGTAATTTTGTTTTCAGATCAGCAGCTGAGCAGTTCCACACGCTCTGGCAAGGCTTCCTGTGACGATATCCACTGTTCTAACAACTGTCAAGTTGTCACACATTGTTGAATCCTACCAAACTTGTCCATAAGCTTATCTACACACTAAAGATCAACTTGACTCGTGGCATGTTGGGTTTCCCTTTTTTTCAAGTATTCGCCATCTTTGTCTACCCATACACGGCTTCTATCAACGGAATAAGTTCATGACGTCAGTACTAAATTTCCTGTCAAAGAAGTTCGCTTCAGGCGCATTTCCAAACAAAACACTTAACTTTCGGATAATCAAACAGAGGCATGTGGGTCCCTGGTGTCAGGACAAACGAAAGGTCGATCTGTCGCATCATAATGGGTGGCGGTATACTAGGCTCCAAAGGGAACAAAGACATACAAATTCCAATTAGAGTGTTTCCTTGGAGTTTTAGTTCTGTTGTTTATCTGTTGTTTAAATTAGTTTGATTATCTACTGTTTATATTATTATAATGGTCTGCTGTTTATATCGATATGGTTTTATCTGCTGTTTATATTGGTATACTTTTCTGCTGTTTATATTTGTATACTTTTCTGCTGTTTATATTGTAATACTTTTCTGTTGTTTATATTGTTATACTTTTCCGCTGTTTATATTGGTATAATTATCTGATGTTCATGTTGGTATTTTTATACAGTATGTATTTTTGTAAGATTATTTGATATTTATATTGTAATAATTATATAATATTTCTAATGGTATGTTTATCTAACATGTACATTTGTATACATATATCTGATATTTATATAATGTATTATTATAGTATTTTACATTTGACTGTTCAACAGTTTGTAATGTCCGCCGTGCAAAGATGGTTAATGAATAACTGCACTTAACGTTTAACTTAACGTTTCTATTCTGGTTTAGAAGATTCTGCGGAGTATGTAAACAACCAGTTTCTTTTCCATTTCTTTACTCTGAAAGCTATGTGTGTCCATTCTATTCTTAAATGCATTAATTGCCCCTACTTCCTTTAGAAATGCATTCTAAGCTTTCACTACTCTTTGGCTAAACAAATATTTTCTAATATCTAATCTGGACCTTTCTTTACTTAATTTGTAGCTATGCTCTCTCGTTCTTGTAGGTGGTTGTATTTTGAAATAACTTGTCCAATGTATCCGTTCCTTTGGTTATTTTATAAACCTGTATAAAGTCACCTCGAATTCTTCTCTTTTCTAGACACTGTAGGTCGGCTTTTCTTAGTCTTTCCACATAGCTGTAATTCTGGAACCCCACTATCATCTTTGTCGCTCTTTTTTATATCCTTTCCAGCATGTTTAAATCCCCTCTATGATAAGGACTCCCCACCTGTACACAGTGCTCTAATCTAGATCTAACTAATACTTTATACAGTTTGACTTTCACTTCCTTGCTCCTATGTTTAATATTTGTTATCATACCTAACATTGCAATTGCCTGTTTCACCCCTACCTGAACTTGCTCACTCACCTTACCTGTATGATCTAGTATAACCCCTAGGCCCCTGCATCCTGTCAAAATTACCCAGTCAGCAAACCAGACATTTAGTAGATGGTGTCTGTGGAAGGTTGTAAGTGGTGATGGCTACCTCATCCCATGTACATTATGTCCCATAAACTTCAACACATGTAGACCAGTCAATGGAGAGATAGATGTGACCCAACCACCAAAGAGAAACTGTTCCTCTCTTGAAAATTCCAGGAAACCAGACAAGTTTCTTGTCGTCGAACGACCTGTTTTCTTCTAGGATAAACCTCAAGTTAGGTAGCTGGGAAGTTCGTACTATGTATGAACAAGGGAAGACTGCTCAGGTGGCGGCGAACATGTGCAACTCACTATTGATGGTTTGTAATTGACAGATACAGGAAGGACAGAAATTAAATGGATGGCCCTGAACACAGAGAAACCATTACCGTTCTTCGGGAACACTGACATAGGCGGACACTGACATAGGAGGATACTGGCATAGGCGGACACTGACATAGGCGGACACTAACATAGGCGGACACTGACATAGGCGGAAACTGACATAGGAGGACACTGACATAGGCGGACACTGACATAGGAGGACACTGACATAGGTGCACACTGACATAGGCACACACTGACATAGGCACACACTGACATAGGCATACACTGACATAGGCACACACTGATATAGGCACACACTGACATAGGCACACACTGACATAGGCACACACTGACATAGGCAACACAGACATAGGCGCAAACTGACATAGGCACACACTGACATAGGCACACACTGACATAGGCACACACTGACATAGGCGCAAACCGCAGTAGACTTCTGACAATGATAATATCACAATAGACGCAGAAGTCACTAACAGGCGAGAGGCTGCAGAAGTCACTAACAGGCGAGAGGCAGTAGGACCAGCCACTTACAGGCTGAGGCAGTAGGACCAGCCACTTACAGACGGAGGCAGTAGGAGCCACGAAGCCGATGATCAGCAGTGAAACATCAGATTCAATAAATCAATTCTACTCACGGCATCAAGATGGCCTCGATAGAAGGCGAATAAAACTCGTGGCACAAACTTGAAAATAATAGGCTTTATCACCCAGCTGTATAATGACATACTGGGTTTCTCAATATAAATAGCACTTAGGTCTGTTTATTGTAATACAGACATCTGCTATTTTCTGTCTGTCTCAGTGGTGTGAGAATGTACTTTCTTCACAGACATTTCGATTTTGATTGCTGACCTAAATGTCTAGGCTGGGAATGATAACATCGGTCTTCAAGAGATCATGGAGAACTTGGTATCAGCACTAACAATGATAATGGAGTATTGCTAATGGACTTATGTGCTAGCAATCACAACTGATGGTTGGCATTAGCTTGTTTCCACACGCCATGATATCACCAGACCACGTGCTATGATATCACCAGACCACGTGTCATGATATCACCAGACCACGTGTCATGATATCACCAGACCATATGTCATGATATTACCAGACCACACGACTTGATATCACCAGATCATATGACATACTATCACCAGACTATATACCATGATATCACCAGACCACGTGATATGATATCACTAGACCACATGCCATGATATCACCAAACCAGATGACATGACATCACCAGACCACATGACATGACATCACCAGACCACATGACATGATATCACCAGACCACATGACATGATATCACCAGACCACATGACATACTATCACCAGACCACATACCATGATATCACCAGACCACATACCATGATATCACCAGACCACATGCCATGATATCACCAGACCACATGACATGACATCACCAGACCACATGTCATGATATCACCAGACCAAATGACATGATATCACCAGACCACATGACATGATATCACCAGACCACATGACATGATATCACCAGACCACATGACCTGATATCACCAGACCACATGACATGATATCACCAGACCACATAACATAAAACCAAGTTGACCATTTTTGTATACAAATGAATTTCAGATCATCGTTATAAAAATGTAAAATAATATAGAGGGAGGGGCAGTGGATTCAGACAACCATCTGCTGGTAGCCGTACTAAAATTGGCAATTAAGCGGTACACAACAACGAACAACCATATATAATTGCATCATGAAGGATTCCTCAAAGAGAATATCATTGAAGATCAGTTTACAATTTCGATATCCAGTAGGTATACCGTGCGATAACATGTGTAAGACATCAACGATACGGAACAGCACTGGAAACAGATACATCACTATCGCCATCAGAACAGCACTGAAAACATATACATGACTTTCTCAATCAGAACAGCACTGGAAACAGATACTACACTATCTACTTCAGAACAGCACTGAAATCACATACATCACTTTATAAATCAGAACAGCACTGGGAACACATACATGACTTTCTCAATCAGAACAGCACTGGAAACAGATACTACACTATCTACTTCAGAACAGCACTGAAATCACATACATCACTTTATAAATCAGAACAGCACTTTAAACACATACATCACTTTCTAAATCAGAACAGCACTGGGAACACATACATGACTTTCTCCATCAGAACAGCACTGAAAACAGATACATCACTTTCTCCATCAGAACAGCCCTGAAAACTGAAATATCACTTTCTCCATCAGAACAGCACTGGAGACAGATACATCCCTATCTCCATCAGAATAGCACTGAAAACAGATACATCACTTTCTCCATCAGAACAGCACTGAAAACAGATACATCACTTTCTCCATCAGAACAGCCCTGAAAACTGAAACATCACTTTCTCCATAAGAACAGCACTGAAACAGAAACATCACTTTCTCCATCAGAACAGAGCTGAAAACAGATACATCACTTTCTCCATCAGAACAACCCTGAAAATATACATCACGTGCTGAATGACACTTGAAGAGAAGTTATTGGCAACAGGGAAGTACAGGATAAAATACAGCGAAGACAATGCCAAGGAAGAGTAACCAAACTAACATAAACCGCAACAAAATCAGATCTAACAGATCAAAGATGCAGGAATCATATACTTCAGACACATGTTCTAAGTTGCCGGCAAGAGATAATAGAAAATACAGTTGGCAAAAGAAGCAACTAACTTAGAAAGTGACTAGTTGTACATTTACAGTCAAGAGTAGAAGATGGGCCACTCAATTAGTAAGTGACCATGTGACTGTGACAGTGTCAGTCATGTGACAGAAGTAGGATTAAGTGGTTAGTAGTGACAAATGTCCACCTGGAAATGGCAGTAAACGAACGGTATAAGAGAGACGTCCAAAGAAAGCTCTCACATACTGCCTCAAACTGTTCATATCTGATATCTGAAAACGATGTGCACAGACATACAATGCCGACTCAAACTGGCCATGTCGGATTGTATGAACAAGGTCTAAGCAGACATACAATGCCGACTCAAACTGGCCATGTCGGATTGTATGAACAAGGTCTAAGCAGACATACAATGCCGACTCAAACTGGCCATGTCGGATTGTATGAACAAGGTCTAAGCAGACATACAATGCCGACTCAAACTGGCCATGTCGGATTGTATGAACAAGGTCTAAGCAGACATACAATGCCGACTCAAACTGGCCATGTCGGATTGTATGAACAAGGTCTAAGCAGACATACAATGCCGACTCAAACTGGCCATGTCGGATTGTATGAACAAGGTCTAAGCAGACATACAATGCCGACTCAAACTGGCCATGTCGGATTGTATGAACACGATCTAGTAGATCTGTTTATGAGATTGGGGTAGACACTGCCATGTCTCACTGCCTTACTTCCCTTAATAGTACGCCATGTGTCCTTTTACACACGAGTCGGCCGGGACGTGCAGACAATACGGTTTGAACCCGGAATATGTGCTACAAGAAGCGAGTGCTCAATCCCTCTGTTCACTATAATCGGTACAATATCTGAGAACGTGTTATTTGGAGCACAGCCTCACAGACCACTCCTACCTCCATCATACTATTCCACACTTGCTTTCACACACAGCTCTGGTCGAACATGCATCCATCTATTCAAGAGCCGAGCCCTGCGCCTCTGGTCAGTGTTAAACACCCACTCTCTGAGATGTTTTAAGTTATCGAAACACTGCCCGTTGGTACATATCATATGCAAATAAATTGTTACCTAGATATAATTCAAACCACAATATTACTTTGTCATCATCATTATCATCATAACCATCGTCATTATAATCTTAATCATGTCTAGTTCAGACATCACCATTAGAATGATTAAATCACAACGCAAATATCGTATCACAACAACATCAATTCTAACATTTGATAATTCCCGAGACGTGAGTATATTTGCAAGAATTCAAGAACATATTCATTTCTCAGAATTTCAAACTTCGTGTCTTCCGTTCATAGTTCTGTACACAGATAGACCTATCTGTCACTCGCAATATAAATTACAGTAACAAGACAACTGAACACAGAACTTTATGGACATTTCAAATAGTTCATTAGGTCACTTTCCATCAGACATCATCGAATGGGGTGAGTTGTTAAGGTTAATAGCAAAAATCTGTCTGTTCTTGGTAAGGAAGCGGCAGGTGAGTGATGTATGTTAATGCTGCAATCTGTTGGAAGGAGTGACGTGATCAAAGGACCGGGGAAGCTTCGAACAAAATGATTACGTCATTGGGTTATTTATGTGCGTGTTGTCATTATTTCTGACACGTTATCTGTCACATGGGTTTCATGGACAGGTTAGGGTTGTACTTGGGGGCTGTGACGTGGACAGATGTTGGGGAATGTGACGTGGACAGATGTTGGGGGCTGTGACGTGGTCAGATGTTGGGGAATGTGACGTGGACAGATGTTGGGGGCTGTGACGTGGACAGATGTTGGGGGGGGGGGCTGGTGCGTGAACAGATGTTGGGGGCTGTGACGTGGACAGATGTTGGGGGCTGGTGCGTGAACAGATGTTGAGGGCTGTGACGTGGACATATGTTGGGGCCTGTGACGTGGACAGATGCTGGGGGCTGTGACGTGGACATATGTTGGGGGCTGTGACGTAGACAGATGTTGGGGGCTGTGACGTGAAAAGAGTATGGGTATGTAACGTGAGTATATGTTGGGACTGTGACGTGAAAAGATGTAAGGGGCTGTCAGGTGAACAGATGTTGGGGGCTGTGACGTGGACAGATGTTGGGGGCTGTGACGTGGACAGATGTTGGGGGCTGTGACGTGGACAGATGTTGGGGGCTGTGACGTGGACAGATGTTTGGGGCTGTGACGTGAAAAGATGTAGGGGTATGTGACTTGATTAGATGTTGGGGCTGTGACGTGAAAATATGTAATGGGCTGTCAGGTGAACATATGTTGGGCGATGTGACGTGAACAGATGTTGGGGACTGTGACATGAAAATATGTAGGGGTATGTGACGTGAACAGATGTTGGGGGCTGTGACGTGATCAGATGTTGGGGGCTGTGACGTGATCAGATGTTCGGGGCTGTGACGTTAGCAGATGTTGGGGGCTGTGACGTGATCAGATGTTGGGAGCCGTTACGTGATGAGATGTTGAGGGCTGTGACGTGATCAGATGTTGGGGGCTGTGACGTGATCAGATGTTGGGGTCTGTCACGTGATCAGATGTTGGGGGCTGTGACGTGATCAGATGTTGGGGGCTATGACGTGGTAAGATGTTGGGAGCCGAGATGTGATTAGATGTTGTGGGGTGTCACGAGGGAGGGGCGATTTGACAACATCTCATGTTGGGGGCTGTTACGTGATCAGCTGTTGGGGTCAAGTGTAAGTGGGGGGGGGGGGGGCTGTGATGTGAGTAAAGTTGATCTGTATGTAATGTGTCTTTACGAGGGAAGGATGATAGTAGGCGGGGAGGGGAATACTGTTAGTATGTGGTGGGGAATTTGTTTGTGTGTGTGTGTGTGTGCGCGCGTCTGGGGACAGTATGTGTATGTTGGGCGCTCGTAAATGTGAGATTGAGACATTGTGTGTGTGTGTGTGTGTGTGTGTGTTGTGAACTCGTGTGTATTGAGGTTTGTGTGTGTGTGTGTATGTTGTGAACTCGTGTGTATTGAGGTTTTTGTGTGTGTGTGTGTGTGTTGTGAACTCGTGTGTATTGAGGTTTTTGTGTGTGTGTGTGTGTGTGTGTTGTGAACTCGTGTGTATTGAGGTTTTTGTGTGTGTGTGTGTGTATGTTGTGAACTCGTGTGTATTGAGGTTTTTGTGTGTGTGTGTGTATGTTGTGGACTCGTGTGTTTTGGGGTTTTGTGTGTGTGTGTTGTGGAGTCGTGTGTATTTGGGGCTTGTCTGTGTGTGAGTGTGTGTGTCTGTGTATTGTGGGTTTGTGTGTGTGTGTTTTGGACTCGTGTGTATTGGGGTTTGTGTGGTGTGTTGTGGACTCGTGTGTATTGAGGTATTGTGTGTGTGTGTGTGTGTGTGTGTGTGTGTGTGCATATGTATCGGTGTATGTGTCATGTCAAAGGGCAGGGCATTGACGCTTTGTTCGAGTATCTCTGGAGTGAGGTAGTTCATTTTGTCGGTCTCCCAGATCGTGAAGTTCAGCCATGGACGTAGCTCACACATCTAAGTCGGCAATCATATCGTTTCTCCGTCTTTCATGTTAGCTCATCTTTAATGATGCATTCCCGGTCACGCGAAAAATCGTCACGAATGGACATCAGTGCAATGCCCTCCGGCCTGCATCTCCTCGCTATCCATGGAGATAAATACAAGGAAACCAACAGCAAAGAACGAGGCAAGAACACATTAAGTCTACGTAGTGAAACTGGATTGGCTCAGGCTAGTAAATGTATCACTCAACTAGGTTCTGTCACTACGCCTGCAATGATGCATGTGTTACTCAGCCCTGGAGACTAGACCTCTACAAAGACCTGTCCTGCCTCGGTGACCCTGCCATGCGCATTACTCCCATCAGCATTGCTCCATGGAAGTGTGTGGTGGGGCTTGCCTGCGTGTCGGGAGCTTAGGTATGTGTGATGTGAGCGGGCGTGCGAGTGTGTGTGCGTGTGTGTGTGCGTATGTTGGAGGTGTCTTGTGTGAGATGGGCGTGTGTGTTTGGGGTCTATTGAATGTGTTGCGAGCCTCGTGTGTGTTTAGGGTTCGTGTATGTGATGGACGTGAATGTTTATGGCTCGTGCGTGTTTAGGGCTCGTGTGTGTGATGGGCGTCTGTGTTTAGGGCTCGTGTGTGTTTAGGGCTCGTGTGTGTATTTACGGCTCGTGTGTGTATTTACGGCTCGTGTGTGTTTAGGGCTCGTGTGTGTTTAGGGCTCGTGTGTGTTTAGGGCTCGTGTGTGTGAAGAATGTCTCTGTATGGCGGAGATTCCTGTGACTGACATGGTTTCGTGTAAACGTTGGCTAATGTGAAGGAGACTTACCTGTGTACACGGTGGTAAGAGTGAATGAGACTTGCGTGTGTACACGTTTGTAAGTGTGAAGGAGACTTGCGTGTGTACACGTTGGTAAGTGTGAATGAGACTTGCGTGTACACGTTGGTAAGTGTGAAGGAGACGTGTGTACACGTTGGTAAGTGTGAAGGAGCCGTGTGTGTGCACACGTTGGCGTCTCGCGTGTGTTTCTGTAACGTGTGTTTAAGTGATGTAGGTTCGTGTGCTAGTTATGATGGTTCATGCCTGTGTGATTGAGTTCGTGTGTGGAATTGAGGTTTGTGCGTGAGTGATGGAGGTACGTGTGTGGTTGAGGTTTGTGCACCAGTGATGGAGGTACGTGTGTGGTTGAGGTTTGTGCGTCAGTGATGCAGGTACGTGTGTGGGACTACGGTTTGTGCGTGAGTGATGGAGGTACATCTGTGAGATTGAGGTTTGTGCGTGAGTGATGGAGGTACGTGTGTGGGATTGAAGTATGTTCGTGAGTGATGGAGGTACGTGTGTGGGATTGAGATTTGTTCGTGAGTGATGGAGGTACGTATGTGGGATTGAGGTTTGTGCGTGAGTGATGGAGGTACATGTGTGGGATTACGGTTTGTGCGTGAGTGATGGAGGTACGTGTGTGGGATTACGGTTTGTGCGTGAGTGATGGAGATACGTGTGTGGGATTGCGGTTTGTGCTTGAGTGTTCAAGGTTCGTGTGTGAGGTTGAGGTTTGAGCGTGAGTGATGAGTTTCATCTTGGAGACTGAGCTCTGTGTGTGTGTTTGTGTGTGTGTGTGCGTGTGCGTGTGTAAGAGAGTAAGAGAGAGAGAAAGATAGAGAAAGAGAGTTAGTTAGTGTTGACTATTGTGTGCGGGAAAGTTAATCGTGTATGCCGGCGCGTGCATGTGTATGTGTGTAATTGCCATAACAATCATATGTTTTGTATGATTACTTTCTCCCGAGCAGCAGTGACTGTGAGCGTGCGTGAACGTGTCCCAGTGTCGTCCAAACATCATGCTGGTCTTCTATCCGTTGAGTGAGTGCTGCCTCTTGTCACAGGGCATTTCACACTCACCATAACGGTCATCGGTGTCAAGTACGCAAGGGCTCTCAAGACACGACCTATCTAAGAGTTAGCAACATATTTGATCTGATACTGAGATAGGGAAATGGTCCACAGAGCATTCTCCATATTCGCTTACTCTGATTATTATTTTTATTATTATTACTATTATTATTATTATTATTATTACTATGATTATTATTTCTATTATTATTACTTTTATTATTATTACTATGATTATTATTTCTATTATTATTATTATTATTACTGCTGTTATTATTATTACTATTAATATTATTATGGCTGAGAGGTAAGGTGTTCGACGAGATGAATTGAGAAACGGTGGAAAGTTCGGGTCCAGCTGGTTTAAAGCGTGCGCTAGACTCAATCAAAGCGAGATCGGCATTTGGTCCAGACCGAGACGGACGATCAACTCGGAGGTACCGAATACACTATATCCACAGAAAATAATCTTTAGCAGCTGAAAGTCGGTGGGAGTAGGTTGCTGTCCGTAGTCCGGGCAAATATTTTGTAGGTCATGACATTCTCATCTAACAGTGGCCACGTTTAGACAAGCAAGAGACGACCCCTTCATTATACATAGACACAACATGCTCCTGTCACTTGTTTCTCTGCACACTTGATTGCAAGTATATAAGAACAGAGACCTGTACACTTCCAAAGAGGTAGAAGAGGAGTCCCAAAGGGAGTAAATAGCAATGGCTAGACAAGAACAGTGTATGTAATTCTTTGAAATTGACTACAACCAAATATTTCTAAACAGAAACAACTGCCCGTATGTAAGATACAACATAAAAACTATCCAACACAAAGGCAGGAGTTTCAAACTCAGACACCACCCAGGCTACATGTGAGAAAGTTGAATGCTCCGTAGGCCACACCACAGAAATGAATGTTCTCTTTTTTTTCTTCTTTCTGTCATCTAGTATGTCATTGGACTATATCTCACAACTTAAAAAGCATTGGATGAAGAGTAACAGCAACTTTGTACTTGATCTACATTAACTTGGTCTACTTCATCATGACCTACATTAACTTGGTCTACTTCATCTTGACCTACATTAACTTGGTCTACTTCATCATGACCTACATTAACTTGGTCTACTTCATCATGATCTACATTAACTTGGTCTACTTCATCACGATCTACATTAACTTGGTCTACTTCATCACGATCTACATTAACTTGGTCTACTTCATCATGATCTACATTAACTTGGTCTACTTCATCTTGACCTACATTAACTTGGTCTACTTCATCTTGACCTACATTAACTTGGTCTACTTCATCATGATCTACATTAACTTGGTCTACTTCATCTTGACCTACATTACCTTGGTCTACTTCATCTTGACCTACATTAACTTGGTCTACTTCATCTTGACCTACATTAACTTGTTCAACTTATCATCACTATCTGTAACATTGCTTTTCAACCTTTTGTATTTCAAGAAAGTATCGTGATGGACCACTCAATCTCCATGTTTTGGATGCTTTGAATACATCATGTCATTATTCTACTACCGCCAACCCGGAAGCTATAATCGACCACTATTGAGCGGTAGGGTCCTGATAGAAGAGCACTGATCTACGTAACTAAAATCAGAACATTGCCATTTCTGTCCTACATTTATCAACACCAACAATTCATCATCATCATCATCGAAACCAGCATCAGCATCCCATCCAGCTGGCTATTAATATTTCTAGATTATAGTTCTCTTCAAATATTCATGCAATGATCATACTCAATATCATCATGTGCAGTGTTGACGAATTATCTGGTGTCATAATGTGTGTGATCCCTCCTCTTCTCACACCACATGAAAACATTCAATTTGTTTGCTAACCTACCACTAACAGTTTATTAAACATCTGCTATTTGTTTACCGAGCTTCAGTGGAAGGGTGGCCAGAGTGCTAATCTATTGCAGAAAGGGGTTCGATTCTCGGACTAGAAAGTAAGGAAGACAATGATGGGAACAATAATGTTGGTCCCACCATCACCATCCCATCAACAGCAACAACTGCCATTACCAAAACAATAACAACTACAATTATTGCTATTACCATGAAACCTACAACTACTGCAATTACACTGCCGACTATAAAAACTAATACAATTATTTGTCCACGATTACTGTGACTTCGAAATCAATAACTACGAAGTAGTTCTTCTACGTCTAGTACTATTACATGTACTACTTCTACTACTACTTTTACAACTACAACTACTACTACTACTAACTTTTTAAACTGCTACTATTACTACTACTACTACTTTTACAACTACTACTACTACTACTACTACTACTACTACTACGTCTTTTATTACTACTATTACTACTTCTACTACTACTACTTTTACTTATGCAACTGCTACTACTACTACTAACTTTCTTAACTACTATGATTACTACTACTATTACGTCTTCTACTACTACTACTACTATTACTAGTACTACTTTTTCTAGTACTACTACTTCTAGTACTACTATTACTACTACTACTACTACTACTATTGCTACTGTTGATACTGCTGCTGCTACTACTACTACTACTACTACTACTAACACTACTACTACTTCCACTACTACTACTACTGCCACTACTACAACCACTACTACTACTACTATTACTACAACTACTACTACTACACCGACACATACTACAACTAACACGTTTGCTGTATACTACTTACCACTAGCAAACAGTACTGTCAGTAAAGGATCTGAACTCGTAATGTCAGAGCTTGTGGATAGTTCTGTGGAGACACGAACAGAATTAAGATTACTGGCCTGACGGGTATGGCATACATAGAGCGAAAATAGTTTATCTAGGCACACTATTGATGGCTGTTTCTGTGTGCCTGAGAGGATAGAATGAGACAAGTATGAGCCGATGATGATGAGTGATGCTCATGACGGATATGCTAATGTGGAGGACGGGATGATGTGGAGTAAAATAGGAGGGGTAGACGGATCGGTTATACTCGAAGAATTCAGACTTATTATTGTTTGAGATCGTGTAAAAGAGACGCACGAGGGGGGGGGGGGGGGGGGATTTATACTCGAGGAAGTCAGACTTATTGATGTTTGAGAATATGTAAAAGAAACGAACTGGTGATTGAGAAAGAAAATGAGAAAACTGGTGGCATGAATTAGGAGAATTGATGCCTGACAGTCAATCTACAACGCTATTTCTATCTGATATGTAACCTTCTCTTCCTCTCTTCTCGTTTCATCTTCACTTTTTATATCTCCTCTCCTTAACTATCTCTCATCTGTCCCCGCCCTCCTCTCTCTCTCATTCTTTATCTCTGATATTTTCTTGCCATCCAGCAATGAAAACAAACCTCCCCCACTAACCTAAAGTGGCTTCCCAATGTAGCAGGCGAGACAACGGTAGATCCTAAAATTACTACGAAACGGAGTGTCAATAATTTCTACCAGACTTAGTTTGGTGCTGAATTATCGATCACTTATTTATTATTGATCTGTCCTCACATCTGGTGTCATACCAACACACAATATTTCCAGGGCCCATCTCCATGACATACCGGAGATTGTTATCACGTCTGTTGATACAGATGGTCAACGCCTCTAACTAGGTCACCAATTTCCATAGATGGATACCAACAGAAACAAGTACTTCGGAGATCTGGAGCTCAACTATGACAGCATCGGAAACAAATGATTGCGTTTACACAATCAAAAATGAAACGTATTTACAGCAAGAGAAGAAATGGAAATTGATAAAGACGATTGTTTGAAGTGTCGCCCTGGGAACTACCTCTCAACATGTTACTGTCTGTAATGTTATTAACGTATTCTTTTGTTACCAGACTATTGTTTCGTTGGTGATAAAATGGTTATTTTGTTGTGCTGTTTTGGGGTTTTTTTTTGTGTTTTTTTTTTTTTTTTGGGGGGGGGGGGGGGGAGGGCGGGGGTGGTTTGCGTTCGCCTTATTTCTCTATTCCCCAAGGTAGGTGTGCGTTAAACTGTGGTTTTTATTTTGCGCATGTCGGCCCAATGCATCCGACTTCAGCATGCATTTTATGTAAGGGTCTGCTTCCTCCTGCATTTTATAATGGTTTGCTTTCCCGGGGTAACGGCCGGTGCTGTGATGGGGATCGAACCCAGCACCTTCCTCTGGTTGTGCTGTTTGAATGACGAGTTTGGTGTGTTGTTGGAATGACAAGTTTGTTGTGTTGTTTCAATCAATATTTTGTTGTGTTGTTGGAGTGACAAATTTGTTGTGTTGTGGGAATGACACGTTTGTTCTGTTGTTGGAATGAATATTTTCTTCTGTTTAAAAAATGTCTAATAAATGTCTTGTTTTATTTTGTTGTTGATGTAATAGTTATTTTGTTGATGCAATGACTACTTAGCGCTTGTTAACTTAACTTAACTTAACTTAATGTAACTTAACTTAACGTAACGTCTTTATACTAGTTTAGAAGACCCTGCAGAGTCTGTATACAACCAGTTTCAATTACATCACCTTGCTCTAAAAGCTATGCGAATCCAATGTATTCTTAAATGTATTAACCGTCCCTGCCTACACTACCTCCCCTGACAATGCATTTAAAGCATTCACCACTCTCTGAATATAAATATATTTCCTAATATCTAATCTGGACCTCTCTTTAGTCAAATTGTAGCTATGCCCTTTTGTTCTTGTGGGTGGTTGCATTTTAAAAACAACTTGTTATAGTCTAATTTACCCATTCCTCTGGTCATCTTATAAACCTGTATTAAGTCACAACGAATTCTTATCTCTTCTAGACATGGTAGGCCGATTTTTCATAGTCTTTCCTTATAACTGTAATTCTGGAATCCCACTATCAGCTTTGTCGCTCTTTTTTGTATCCTTTCCAGAATGTTCATATCTCCTCTACGATAAGGACTCCACACCTGTACACAATACTCCAATCTAGGTCTAACTAATGCTTTATACAGTTTGACTTTCACTTCATTGCTCCTATGTTTAAAATTTATTTTTATAATACCTAACATTGCATTTGCCTTTTTCACTGCTACCTTAACTTGCTCACTCACCTTTCCTGTATGATCTATTATAACCCTTAGGTCCCTTTCCTTATCTATCTTTCTAATATTGTTCTCGCCCATTCTGTAATTATGTTCCATATTGGATCTACCCATGTGGATGACTGTACATTTATCTACAATAAATTCCATTTGCCAGCTTACAGACCATTCTCGAATTGTATCTAAATCCGACATCAATATATCCACTTCCGCTTTAGATGAGACACTACTGCATAGTTTTGTGTCATCAGCAAATTTTGCAATCATGGATATCAATGTCCAAATCATTTATATATATCAAGAACAAAATTGGTCCCAAAACCGAGCCCTGTGGCACTCCACTTTTCACTTCACACCACTCAGAGTACTTCATTTTCCTTCCGCTTGGCAACTTCCCCACCTATTCCATGTAATTTTAACTTTCTAAATAATCTTTGATGAGGTACTCTATCAAAAGCCTTTGCAAAAGTAGGCCTTTACAAAATCTAGATAAATAACGTCAACTGGCTCCCCTGTATCTATCATTTTAGTAACCTCCTCCATGAATTCTAATAGATTTGTTAAGCATGATCTCCCTCTAGTAAACCCATGCTGACTATTTCTAATTAAATTCTATTTGTCTAAATGCATTACAATGTTTTCTTTACAGACTATGCTCGTTAAACTCACCGCTCTATAATTCGATGGATCTGATGTGTTTGCCCTTTTTGAATAAAGGGAACACTTCTGCATCTTTCCAATCCCCAGAAACAATCCCCTTTGCAAGTGATTCAGACCAAAATATAGCCAATGGTTTTGCTAGTCGGTCTCTAATTTCAAACAGCATTTTTGGAAGAATACCATCTTGACCTGAACATTTATCCCCTTTCAACCCCTCCAATTTTTTAAAAACAATGTCCTCTGTAATGCAGAATGTTGATGGAATGGCTATGTTGGTGTTGTTGTTGTTAATGGAATGTCTATGTTGGTGTGTTGTTGTTGTTAATGGAATGGCTATGTTTGTGTGCTGATGATAGAATCGCTATTTTGTTGTGTTGTTGATGGAAACGCTATTTATTGATGAAATGGATATGTTCTTGTGTTTTTTTATGGAATGGCGATTTAATTGATGGAATGGCGATTTAGTTGATGGAATGGGGATTTAGTTGATGGAATGTCTATTTTGTTGATAATAATAATAATAGCTGTCCATCGTTGTCGATGAGGACCGCCGACATCATCCTTGTCACAGATTTCCCTGTTGGGTGTGGGTGCGCATGTGGCTGAACAGGCCAATGCGAGCACGAAAACATCTGCTACATATCGGGCACACGAGGTTTGTAGAAGGGGATGGTGTTCCCGCTGCTCGGGATTTCCGCGTCTCGCGTCTGTTCTGGGCTTTCACAACACGGTCATCTTCACCAGCAGCTACACCCGATTTGACTGCGCTTCTCCAGTCAGATCTGTTTTTCGCAAGATATTCCCAGTTGTCGATGTCTATCTGGCAACTTTTTAGTGAGTCCTTCAGACCGTCTTTAAAACGATTCTTTGGGCGCCCTCTCTCGCGCCATCCCTCTCTCAGCTCGCCGTAGAGAAGCTTTTTTGGGTGCCGCTCGTCTGACATACGGACGAGGTGTCCGGCCCATCCTAGTCGTGCTTTTTCTAGCAGTGCATGGATGCTGGGCATATTAGCCCTCGAGAGAACCTCGATGTCAGTGACACGATCTTGCCATCGGATGTGGAATATTCGCCTCAGGCAACCTGTGTGGAAGTGGTTTAACCTCCTTGCATGTCCAGAGTATACAGTCCAGCTTTCGCAAGCGTATAGTAGGGTTGGAATGATGGTTGCACGGTAGACTTTGAGTTTGGTCATGACGCTGATGCCACGACGTGCCCAGACCATCGAGCGCATTCTACCAAAAGCTGTGCTGGCCTTTGCTATTCTGCTTGCCACCTCATCGTCTAGGCTGACAGATCTCGACAGCGTGCTGCCCAGATATGTGAATTTGTCTACGGCATTCAACGTCTGCCCGCTGACTGTAGTCTCTGGTTTTGTGTACGGCATGCCTGGTGCTGGTTGGTACATGACCTCTGTTTTTTTGGCATTTATGGTCAGGCCAAAATTTTCGCATGCGGCAGAGAACTGGTCCATTCCAACCTGCATGTTCAGTTCTGAGTTGCTCATTAGAGCGCAGTCGTCAGCAAATACAAGTTCCCTGATTATGTCGCCAGCCACTTTGGTTTTGGCCTTCATTCTTCTGGAATTGAGTAACTTGCCATCTGTGCGGTACTTTATGGGTATTCCAAGCTCCAATGATCTGAAGGCGTCTGTCATCGTGGCCGCGAACATCATCCTGAACAAAGTCGGGGCGAGTACACATCCTTGTTTTACTCCGTTTGATACTAGAAACGTTTTAGAAATTGCACCGCTGTCCAGTACACGAGCACACATGCCTTCGTGTAGCTGTTTCACCATTGTTATGAACTTGTTGGGGCAGCCAAACTTAGACATTATCATCCACATCCCTCCTCTGTTTACTGTATCAAATGCCTTTGTCAAATCAATAAATGTGGTGTACAAGGCCTGATTTTGCTCTCGACACTTCTCTTGTACTTGGCGAGCGGCAAAAATCATGTTCACTGTTCCTCTTCCGGCTCTGAATCCACATTGGCTTTCTGGGAGGTGGTGGCTTTGTTCAAGGTGTTTGTTGAGCCTGTTTAGCAGTAAGCGCGCTAGGATCTTGCCTGCTACGGAGAGTAGCGATATTCCACCATGATTGTCGCATTCCTGACGATTGCCTTTTCTTTTGTATAGGGGAACGATTGAGGCGTCCTTTAGCTCCTGCGGAATTTTACCTGGGGCTGAAGGTAAAAAAAAAAAAAAAAAGTTTTTTTGATAGATTGGCAATTATGTTTATGAAATGGCTATTTCACTTTTTTTGAGGGAATGGCTATTTTATTTCATTGATAGGCAGACAATTTTACCGTTTTATTAGTTTGCCGATATTGTCGCTACATTTGGTCTCCATTTTGTCATTTTAGTGGAGTTTTAATTTTTATTGTTTAAATTTTTTTTTTATTTTAGTGGGGGAGACACTTGTATCTGTATTTTTGCGAGGTTGTTTATGTTATCGATGTGTTGTATTGTCTCTGTTTTCGTTATGGTGGATTGTCTCTGTTGTCGTTATGGTGGATTTTCTCTGTTGTCGTTATGTGGATTGTCTCTGTTGTCGTTATGGTGGATTGTCTCTGTTGTCGTTATGTGGATTGTCTCTGTTTTCGTTATGGTGGATTGTCTCTGTTGTCGTTATGGTGGATTGTCTCTGTTGTCGTTATGGTGGATTGTCTCTGTTGTCGTTATGGTGGATTGTCTCTGTTGTCGTTATATTGTATTGTCTATGTTGTCGTTATGTTGAATCGAGATTATCCTAGTGTCAAGAGACATAAGACCACAGTTTATGTTTCCTGAGTTACTTTCAGTATTCCCAACTATTCTTCTTGCCACTACTTCAAAGTATCTCTGGACGAGAGTGTACGGTAGACGACCAGCGCAGTTCGCCCACGCTATAATCCAAATGCAACGCAAGTTACGTCATCAATACAAAAAACGTCTGAAGATGACGTCATCATCGCTTGGGATTGACAAATAAAATTCTTTTAAAAAGAAATCCATCTCTCAAAATGGTTGACTCGATCCCTTTTAAGCTAGAATCTGTTGTGTTAAACTGTACTTTTGTCTCGAATTTATTTTCTTAATCTATCTTTATGTTATGACTAATATTACATTTTCCAACTGCCACTGTATTATTTTTTAAATAAAGATGATTCTTCAATCTACTCTGTAACATGAAGGGAACTGAGACGCAAGTCTAGTCAGGCACAAAGTACTGACCAGGACGTCACGTCAGGGTCAATACACTGACCAAAACCATAATCTCTCTTCCATGTAGCGTTCCCTGAAAAGATATGGTTTTCAACGCAGCCTGGCTGACGAGATGTGGATCGATGTGATCCATGTAGTAGTGAGCGCCACGAAGGTAAAGCCAAGCATAGCACAACTGCCTGGAGGACCTCGGTTCATCTTCATCAACATGCTACTACAACCCACCACTTAACGTCCTTTTCAGGGCGCACAAAAGAGTAAACTTACTCAATGTGGGCATTCAACAACAACAACAACAACTGTAACCTGAATTTAGCCGCCTGATCTGGCATATCATTTAATATTATGACCATATTTGATAGTCTGTTTAATGGACATGACCTAGAATTACGCCATCAATAAATAAAGCATTGATTATCCGAGGACGCTATTTAATCAAGGAGTTGTGCCGCTGTACCTTTGCAATCAAGTACCAACAAGCTACTAAAGAAGCTTGGGAATGAGACTAGCAAAATTATCATCCCATGAAGATTTGTTCACTTTTGTTTTTTTACAAACTCATCATGTAATATGATTTACTACAGATTCCAAGTACACAATCGTTGAAAGTGATGTCTGGGTCCATGCTCACAGCGGTCATCATGTGATTTTTAAGAAAAAAAATTACAAGAAGAAGACTGCGCACAAATAACAGCATCATGTGATGTATGTCAGGGTCAGCTGCAGGCAGACATTACGCTGATATTACAAAAAGATAAATTCTTTATCTTGTACGTGAAGCGAGAGAACATACGTCCGACAAACCTCCATGAGAATAAACCTAAACTTTAGAAGAAATTATCATAATAAGTAATATTCTAGCTCTAAAGGCACCTCCTTCTAAGAAGGGGATACTAATATCATCATTCAGAGACAAAATCGATAGCTCTCTAATGGTGCTCATTTTCATAGAAGTTTCCGTAACCATTGGCTAGAAAGGGCAGGAATGGTACGAAGAGAATCGAAAATAGACGAATGTTTACATCACCAAGTGACCACATGAAATAACTGGTACACGGGGTCACTGAAGGGCGTTGGGTACAAATATAATAACTGGCCTGTGGATCTACCGAAGGGCATAGTTTACAATTACAATAACTGGTCTGATCTACCGAAGGGCATAGTTTAGAATTACACTAACTGGTCTGTGGATCTACCGAAGGGCATATTTTACAATTACAATAACTGGTCTGTGGATCTACAGAAGGGCATAGTTTACAATTACAAAAACTGGTCTGTGGATCTACCGAATGGCATTTATCACAGATGTAATAACTGGTCTGTGAGTTTACAAAGGAGCATACAAGAGGCGCTCAAATCAAACAGAGACTTTTTGTCTAGTTCTACCTGCATGGATTATAACGTACTGGAACTATTATTATTAGTTAGGGGCACGTGGGTCTTATTACTGCTAAGTGCCCCGTTTGCCATTGGCCAATTACGTGACTGATAAGTAAAATGGCGGGCAGCACTGTTAGTGCTTGCATGGAACAGCGTGTTGTGATGACGTGTCTTGTGAAAGAAGGCGTGAGACCTGTGAAAGTTGACAGAAGACTGCAATCACATTACGGTGATGAGACACTCAGCTGCAGTCAGACATTTAAATAGTGTAGACGTTTTAGAGGATGACGTACATCTCTGAGTGATAATATTCCTAGGAATATCCAGATTGTGGTACACTTTGTCTTTCTACTCTGTGGTGCCCCTATCAACAATCAACAGTACCTTCGCATATTGAGTGATGTGCATTACTCTTTGCGGAGAACAAACGGCCCTGGTTTGATTACAAATGGCGGCTTGTTCCTGCAAGATAACGCTAGACCTCATAGCTCATTCGCACTATGTGCCATCGGCAGCAACTCGGCTGGGAGGTTTTGCCATATCCACATTACAACCCAGACCTCGCTCCAAGCCATTTCCACTTGTTTAGACTCCTAAAAACATTTCTGGGAGGTCAGCACTTCAGCACTGATGACGAATTGAAACAGGTTGGCCTGGATTGGTTTAAACATACTGACACATATCTTTACGGTCAAGCGTTTTACGCATTACTTACTGGTGTAAATGCGTAAACGTTGCAGGATATTATATCGAAAAAATAGCATTTTGACTGCTGGAAAAATTAAATTTTTTTCCCAACAAAAAAGTCCTGGTTTGACTTGAACTCCCCTCGTAGTTCACAAATGTAGCTAACAATGTAGAAGCAAAGATTGTTGTGCGTTTGCTTGTTGTATTTTGTTTATTTGAGCAGTGGGGGTACATGATTATTCTAGAAGGCCTTTCAATCAACCAAAACTTTCCCAGCTCCCTTTAGAGCAGAGGGTGTCAACAGATCTTGCCCCTTTAACATTTGCTGACTTGTCCCATAACTGTTGAGGTTGATGTGGCTCAAAGCTTCACCATGATAGGGCTGCTGGCTCCATGACCAACCCTTCATGATAGTGTTGCCAGCCATTTTCAACCCTCCATGATAGGGCTGCTGGCCCCATGACCAACCCTCCAGGATAGGGTTGCTGGCCTCATGACCAACCCTCCATGATAGGGCTGCTGGCCCCATGACCAACCCTCCAGGATATGGCTGCTGGCCCCATGACCAACCCTCCATGATAGGGCTGCTGGCCCCATGACCAACCCTCCATGATAGGGCTGCTGGCCCCATGACCAACCCTCCAGGATATGGCTGCTGGCCCCATGACCAACCCTCCATGATAGGGCTGCTGGCCCCATGACCAACCCTCCATGATATGGCTGCTGGCCCCATGACCAACCCTCCAGGATAGGGCTGCTGGCCCCATGACCAACACTCCATGATAGGGCTGCTGGCCCCATGACCAACCCTCCAGGATAAGGCTGCTGGCCCCATGACCAACCCTCCATGATAGGGCTGCTGGCCCCATGACCAACCCTCCATGATAGGGCTGCTGGCCCCATGACCAACCCTCCGAGACAGTTGCAATTCCTATGACCAACCCTCCAGAACAAATTTGCCAGCCCCATAAACAAGCCTCATAATTCGTCTCCTGCAACCCACTGTCTGAAAAGTTACAGTGTTACTCATATAGTCTATTAATCTCTTCAAATTCAGCGCATGTCTTGTTATGCTGTCCAGCTTTCTTCTTAGCGTGTGTCCCTTCGATCCCCACATTCTCCCTGGCTGTGTTGGTTGTTGTCCTGTTCCTCCTCCGCCCCCCCCCCCCCCCCACATCTGTGTCAGCCATCACTGCTAGCCACCCTAACAGGCAGTGTGCACGGACAGACTCGCTAAGGCCTACAGTCTGGATGTGATATCCTTAGCCACGTGCCATGTCTATGAGGTCACCCTAACTGGGAAGAATGTTGATACCTGATACAAACAGGTCACCTCACACTAAATCCCCAATGCTAAAGGCCACAATTTCACCACTGACATATGTATCAGTCCGTTCTGTCCATCTTGTGTACAGAGTGTGAGGACCTGCTGAGTTTCTTGTGGCTAAATTTATCACTTGCTTATATCACGCTCTATTATTGTTTTTTGTATCTTTTCATCGATCATGCATTCGAACATAATTAAAGTGGTATTAATTTATTTCAATCTACAGCGCATTCTATCTGTCCTCACTTAGCATCTGTTGATAGCAGATCAATCAATCAATCAATAAGCCATTTTATCAAACAGTATAACCCAGATTTGTCCATTCTAATCCCGGATTGTTCAAGGTCACGCCCTGCATAATCCGTCGAGGAAGGCTTACCTTTACATTTTTCTCAAGGGCATGTCTCACAGTGCAAGAGATTGAGACAGAGACAGGGAAAGAGATAGAGGTAGAGACAGAGAAAACGAGAGAGAGAGGGAGAGAGAGAACGTCAATGACCGAAGCCAAATGGATCCATCAAACTGATTATCCCATAATGCTGAAAGGATAGCTACCGAGGATGAACTTCCTGAAATTGAAGAAATAACACGCTCCTGATAACTCAGAAAGGATTTTGCATTACAAAGAAACATAATTAAAATTCAAACGAAACTGCCTCCAAGGACTAGATCATCAACACAATTGAAAGAACGCTAAGAACGTCTTTCTTTGATGATTTGAAGATAGAGAGAATAGCATAAGTGTGTCTCTTTTAAACTATGCACCCAGTGGCCGTGTTTCAATAGTAATTCTCATCAGAAATTGATCAATAAAACATTCATTCATTTGACGTTAAGAATAATATAACATACATGTCCGTCATCGTTTCTACTTTTTGCTCCCGTTGAGGCATAGGGCCAGCATTGCACCTGCCTGCCACCTGACAGGAAGCCTGTACTCAAGAATCTGTAATGATGATTTTAATGCCAATGATTTCACATAATGACGTTGCTAGCTCCATGCACAATCTTCATTACTTTTCTTGTACGACATATTTGGGTGGTTAGGTCTTCTTCTTCTTCTTCGTCCTAATCTTCTACTTCTTCTTCTTCATCTTCTTTTTCCTCTTGTTCTTCTTTCTTCTTCTTCTTCCTTCTTCTTTTTATTCTTATTTTTATTCTTATTTTTCTTCCTCTTCTTCTTCTTCTTCTTCTTCTTCTTTTTCTTCACCTCATCCTCCTCCTTTTTCCTCCTCCTTCTTTGCTCATTCTAAAAACAACGCGTTGTTGTGTTGTACTTTCCAGCGATTTTACGATATCTACGCCTCCCCCTTCCTCCCTCCTTTGGTAACTCTCGGTTACATGTACTAGAGAAGTATTATGGATTGTCCGAAGAATAGCAACAGATTGTCCGGTTATATGAAAGTCCATTAACAGAAACTAATGAGGTCGGTATGCAGGCCGCTTTGCTATAGACGATCCATATTTCGATATGGAAAATGGTTACTGAAGTATGTGATCACAATCCGGAGTGGATACAATCCAGAGTGGATACAATCAATCTGATGAAATAAACATGTATACATAACTAGTGCAGATAGGCAGCACGATGGATTAACTCATCATTAGCCTGATAGGCAAACATATATATATAAACGTACATAAAAAATACATCGTATGTGCTTTATAGACACAATCAGGCCTTTGACAAAGCCCAACATGAGAAACTAATCGCATGCTTGGAAAACAGAGGTATGGTTGGGCGGATACAGTAACCTGTACAGGGAGTTAAACGCCGCAATACGGCACGGCAGACTTTGCGCACCAAATGTTGATGTCAGTGGAGGGTGGGGGTGGGGGGGGGGAGCAGTGGGGCGACAAGGATTTGTGTTATGTCTAGCACATTATTTCGGCAGACGCATTGCCAGGGTATCATATCGATGGAGTAAAATGATATCATATCGGTGGAGCAACAATATATCATATCGGTGGAGTAACAAGATATCATATCGGTGGAGTAACAAGATATCATATCGGTGGAGTAACTAGATATCATATCGGTGGAAAACAAGATATCATATCGGTGAAGCAACAAGATATCAAATCGGTGGAGTAATAAGATATCATATCGGTGGAAAAAAATATATCATATCGGTGGAGTAATAAGATATCATATCGGTGGAAAACACGATATCATATCGGTGCAGTAATAAGATATCATATCGATGGAAAAAAAAGATAATATCCGTGGAAAACAAGATATCATATCGGTGGAATAATAATATATCATGTCAGCCGAGTAATAATATATCTTTTCGGTGGAGTAATAAGATATCTTTTCGGTAGAGTAATAAGATGTCTTTTCGGTGGAGTAATGAGATATCCTTTCGGTGGAGTAATAAGATATCATATCGGTTGAAAACAAGATGTCATATCGGTGGAGTAACAAGATATCATATCAGTGGAGTAATTAGATATCATATCGGCGGAAAACAAGATATCATATCGTTGAAGTAATAAGATATCATATCGGTGTAAAACAGGATATCATAGCGGTTGAGTAATAAGATATCTTTTCGGTGGAGCAACAATATATCATATCGGTGGTGTAATAAGATATCTTTTCGGTGGAGTAATAAGATATCATATCGGTGGAGTATTACTATATCATATCGGTGGAGTGGGGACGGCGAGGCCTAGTGGTTAAGTGGCACGGCTCACAACACGAAGGCACTGTGTTCGATCCCCATAGCAGCACTGGCCGTTACACCAAGGAAGCAAACCCTTAGAAAATGCATGCTGAAGTCGGATGCACTGGGCCGAACGGCGCAGAACAAAAAACCACGTTGCAACGCACACCGTCTTGGGGATTAGAGAAATAAGGCTAACGCAAATAAAAAAAAATAAAAAAAAAAAAAAAAAAGGGCGGTTGAGTAACAATGTATCATATCAGATGTATGGGTGATATTGATCAATTGGCAGAATAAGAACTACACGACTTGATGATTTAAGGAAAGAACAAAAGTCAATTTCACGATCTCGACACTAAGATTGAGAGGACGGAAAGTATGATAATTAGCCAAGTAGACCTGAGATCTACTTAACAGATACAAACAAATAGAGGGTCAAACACTGATACAGGCCAAAATCTTCTGTCTTTTAAATATAGTACCGGAAAATGGACGATGGGAGATGGAAAATGGGAGATGAAAAATGGGAGATTGGAGATGGAAAATGGGAGATGAAAAATGGGAGGTGGGAAATTGGAGATAATTATTGGAGATATGAAATGGGAGATAAGAAATGGGAGATGGGAACTGAAAGATAGGAGATGGAAATTTGGAAATAGGAGATTAGTCATTTTAAAGGGGATGGGAGATTGATAAAAGGAGATAGGACGTGAGAGATGTGTGTTTAAAAAGTGAACATTGGGAATGGAAGATGATAATTTTGAGGTGGTAAGAATAGTGAATGGGATGGGTAGATGGGAAATGGGAGATGCAATATTGCAAATATGACATGGAAGGTTGGACAGGGGAGATGGGAAATGGGGGAAGGAAAATATGAAATTGGATATGGTAGAATGCAAATAGGGAATGTGAAATAGAAAATGAAAGATGGGAAATTGAAGATGGGAAATTGAAAATGAAAAATTGGAGATGGGAGATTGGAGATGGGAAATTTGAGATTTTGAAAAGGGAGATGGGAAATGAGAGAGGGAAAATATGGGGAATACAAGATGGGAAATGGGAGTTTTGGGAATGGGAGATGGCAAATGGGAGATTGGAGGTGGGAAATTGAGATCGAAACTCGGAGATGGTTGAAAAAAATTGAAAATGGGAAAGGGATTATATCAAATGGGAGATGTGAATTTGGAGATGGGAAATGGGGAATGTGAGATGCGAACAATGCCGTCCCGAACTGCTTTTCAAGTCTGTCATGACACTTGATATGACCGAAATAGCAAAAAGCCATACATAGGCGGCAGCGAGAAAACTGACTCAAACTAGAGAATGAACAAGATAACGTTCTCCGAGATCTGATTAATTGGTGCAGATATTTTACGGAACTAGAAATTCTTAGATCAAATGGTTACGCGTGGATAAAGGTCATAACTGACTCAAACTGTATGGTTCTTAGTCGACTTGTACTTCTTTGGGATCAAGATGCTGAGCAGCGCATGAGCTGCAGTGGTCAGCGACCAATAGCTGACTGCTAGCGTCAGGGCCAGCGAACCATAGCTGCCAAGACCCTTCTACACCTTCACGCGATGATCCTGGATAACAGGCTGCAGCAGGGCATACTGGCTAAGGAGAAGGGATCGAAGAGGGAATGCTAACCCGGTACTCAAAAAATGCTTGCTAAAGTCGGATGTGTTGGACCGAAAGGTGCAAATATCACAGCCAAGCGGTTAACTACGACACAACGCAATCCGTTCTCTGGACTATATTCCGCTACTTAAGCCCTTTCATGGTTTGGTAGTGGGAGATTGAGAACGAACGAAGAAGAAGAAGTACTTCTACAAGGGCAGATACCCCTGTGCAGGTCTCAGCTCTGGTATGAGCTGGATGTAGTCGAGAGGAAGGTTTCCTGCTTAGCGGGCTAGGCTCGAGCAGCTTAATACTCCACAGCGTTGGAGCTTACGAAGGGTGGTTAACCGATGTGAGTGTCCATCTTAATAGACTGAAACACTGGATCAACCCAGAACCGCCGCCTGTGCTGCTCTAAACAAACCACTTAACCATGGATAGTGTTATGCCATGTCACAGTTAGAACAGAACCACTGTCCCACAGCAAATGTATGGTGATTGTGTTAATATGTTGGCCTTTATCGTGAGGGAGTCAGAGCGCACACAAGAGTAAACATACTCATTGTGCGCATTACACAACAATATGAAAAACCGCAAGGGATGGAGCGCAAATACACTTCTGTCAGATGTTTTTTGATAGAATCGGTATTTTGTTGTTTTGTTCGACAATATATGGTGTCTCATTGAAAGACAATTTAGTTGCCATATTGGACTTCAATTTCTCGCTTCACTGGACTATGATTTTGGTCGTTTTCTTGCATTATAAAAATAAAATATGTTGGTCATTCTGTTGGGTTGTCCTTTTTGTGTTTTTGCTGGACTGTCAATTGTATCGTTATATTTGGATTTGTGTGTGTCTGTGTTCGTATTGCTGAATTATCTGTAATGTCGCCATGTTGATTCTTCTAGTATATCATATTGTTTTGTAGGATTATATATATTTTATATATATATATATATATATATATATATATATATATTGTTGTTTTCCGTTTTCTGTGCAACTTATTATCGTGTCGCGTATGGATTGGAGACGTACGTACTTCAACCAAGTTGGTGCTTGTGTCAATATACTGGCTTTTATCGTGCGGGGATTAAAGGTCATTCGAAAATTGAAACTCTTGCCGTGACAGCATACTGTGAGGACATTATATAAGGATAATGTGACATGATTAAATCAGTCAGGGGCTTTCTGTTGGATTATGTAGTCCGGGCAATCAATGTTTAATCATTCAAAGATTCCAACAAGTTGCAATGTCTGAGAAGGCAGAACAAAAGTGATACATATGAGTCTGTGAAATGGATTCCATGTTACAAAACATCAATATTTGCAATACACCCTCAATATTTTAGTTTTGTTTTAACAATAACTATTTTGTGCGAACATCAACATTCACCTTGAGACAACCAATATTCACCTTGATACATCCAACTCTCATTTGATATATCCAACATTCACCTGAATACAACCAACTTTCACCTTAATACAACCAGTATTCACCTGAATACAACCAACATTCACTTTAATACAACCAACATTCACCTTGATACAATCACCATTCACCTTGATACAATCAACATTCATATTGATAAAACTAACTTTTCTATTGATACAACCAACATTCATCTTGATACAACCAACATTCATATTGATACAACCAACATTCATATTGATACAACTAACTTTTCTATTGATACAACCAACATTCATCTTGATACAACCAACATTCATATTGATACAACTAACATTCATATTGATACAACTAACTTTTCTATTGATACAACTTATTTGTCTATTGATACAACCAACATTCATATTGATACAACTAACATTATGTCTGATAAATCCAATAGCTTCCCTGATAAAAACCAGCATTGCGCTAAGAAAAATCAACATTCACCTTGATAAACCAACATTCACATTGATTCGACCAACATACCCGTTGATACACCCAATATTCCGATTGATACAACCACAATTTACCTTCACACAACCAACATTCCGATTGATACAACAAATATTCCGTTGACACAGTTCCGTTGAAATTCAAATATTTGGTTAGAACAAGGGAAGTCATGTTTGTTTTCAAACACAATGTTTCCTTCTACAGCACAAGAAAATCCTATTATAAGCTTTCCCCTTAGGCGGGGCGTTTGAGCACACAGATAATGCTCGGAACATGTATCGATCGAAGAGACGTTTAATCAGGGCAGGCAAATGAAGGCTTTCTGCTTCAACACAAATGTCTTTTATTAGCTTTTATTGTACATTAAGGTCATCGATGGAGTGAAACAGAAACACTTGTGCACTTCTCTTCGCAATTATTATCAAAGGTAAGGACAGTCTCACGACAATAGCTGCTGGCTGGGCAATCTTGTATTTGATCGTTGTACTAAGCTGCATGTTTGTTATGAGGTCGGGTGGTCATTTCACTTCATGGCTTCATTTTCTTTTCCTAGTTGTAATAGTGTGTCTATGTAGTTATTTGTAACTGTTTAGATTGGAGCGTTCCGGTAATTCGAGGTGGATCCAGTACCTGGGTTGATGGAGCGGATCCAGTACCTGGGTTGGTGGAGCGGACTCAGTACCTGGGTTGGTGGAGCGGATCCAGTACCTGGGTTGGTGGAGAGGATCCAGTACCTAGGTTGACAGAGAGGATCCAGTACCTGGGTTAACAGAGAGGATCCAGTACCTGGGTTGAAAGAGATGATCCAGTACCTGGGTTGGTGGAGAAGATCCAGTACCTGGGTTGACAGAGAGGATCCAGTACCTGGGTTGACAGATGATCCAGTACATGGGTTGACAGAGAAGATCCAGTACATGGGTTGACAGAGCTGATCCAGTACCGGCGTTGAAAGAGCTGATCCAGCATTTGGGTTGACAGAGCTGATCCAGTACTTGGGTTGACAGAGCTGATCCAGTACTTGGGTTGACAGAGATGATCCAGTACCGGGGTTGGCATAGATGATCCAGTACTTGGGTTAACAGAGAGGATCCAGTACCGGGGTTGACAGAGCTGATCCAGTACCGGGGTTGACAGAGATGATCCAGTACTTGGGTTAACAGAGAGGATCCAGTACCGGGGTTGACAGAGCTGATCCAGTACCGGGGTTGACAGAGATGATCAAGTACTTGGGTTGACAGAGATGATCCAGTACCGGGGTTAACAGAGAGGATCCAGTACCGGGGTTGGCAGAGATGATCCAGTACCGGGTTTGGCGAAGAGAATCCAGTACCGGGTTTGACGAAGATGTGAATAAGATGTCAGTATATTGACCGAATCAAAGCCGACTGTTTGTGTCAGAGTTAGAAACCAAAAACTGTCCAAGACCCTATCCCGCCTCCAAGTGATGGCCCTAGAAGCAGGCTGCACTCGTGCAGCCTGGCTGTATGAATAACGCTAGAAGAGGAGACTTGGTCCTAAAACTGTACCGTGTCAAATCCGTATGTGCCAAGTAAAAAAACGCAAATATTGCAGCTTCGCTGCAAACTATGATATACTATCTCGAGGTAAGGTGTTTGCCTCGGGTGGTGGAGGTCGCGAGTTCAAATCACCGTGGAAACCGGGATTTTTCACATGGATCATCCAGTAAATATTTTCCCTGATCTCTGTGAGAGCAGTGAGATCAGACACCCATGTGCAATTGCGCGCACGTTAAAAATACTTTAGTAGTTAGAACTATGATACAATCTAGTAAAACGTCCTTTCAGAACAAACGACAAAGAAGACGTGAAACCCTGGACCTCCACCATAAATAGTGAGTGTTCTATCACAATGTTATAGTACTAATGTTTTTCTATATCCACTTATAGTGCGGAATATTATATAGCGAAATAATTCAAATGTACTGATTACATAAATCGATACAATTACGTTAGCATGACATACATAACACGAAACCCACGTTACTGTCGCAAGGCTATCGTTTGGGATAAAGAAAGACAAGACACCCAAGCCAAATCCCAACAATAAACAATGCAAACGGCCCCAATTAATGACACACTACGATCTAATTAATGTTGGCAGCCATTAGCCAGATATCGGTCAGGAATGTCTGAAACACGTTATGCCAGCTAATGGCAGAGTAGGTCAAACACAACATTATGAGTATGGATACACAAAAACACAAAGATGATTCCATGTGTAGAAATAAATATTATATACGTTCTAACATGCACAAAAACAAATATGTGTCAATCATGAAACATTGACTATATAAATTAACACATACACAATTTCGTAAATATATATTGGTAGATACACACACTCACATATACGCACACTCAAACATATATTGGTAGATACACACACTCACATATAGGCACACTCAAACATATATTGGTAGATACACACACTCACATATACGCACACTCAAATATATATTGGTAGATACACACACTCACATATATGCACACTCAAACATATATTGGTAGATACACACACTCACATATACGCACACTCAAACATATATTGGTAGATACACACACTCACATATACGCACACTCAAACATATATTGGTAGATACACACACTCATATATACGCACACTCAAATATATATTGGTAGATACACACACTCACATATACGCACACTCAAATATATATTGGTAGATACACACACTCACATATACGCACACTCAAATATATATTGGTAGATACACACACTCACATATACGCACACTCAAACATATATTGGTAGATACACACACTCACATATACGCACACTCACATATACGCACACTCAAATGTATATTGGTAGATACACACACTCACATATATTTATTGTAAGGGCTGTAAGGACAAGACCTGACGGAGCTTAGACATATTTCAACATTTAACAGAGTTGGGAGGAAGATAAGAAGAACTTAGATAACTATTTCTCTTTCTCTTTCTTGGGATTTAACTAGGGACGAGTCAGTGCAGCTGATTTCAGTCCCGCCAGAATTTGAGTAACCAAAACGATCCACGTACGTTTGTGTCTCCATTTGCGTTGGTGGGAGTTTAGCTAATCTTATATAACTTTCAGGTAACACCAGCCATGTGTCCACACCTGGACCGATAGTCGAGGTAGGCGGATAGACTTGTTGCCGTCGATAAATCTGCGTCTTCTGGAAACTACTCGAACAGGATGGGGGTTAATGGCAAGCAGACTGAAAATAACGCCAGTAGTTTTTGAAATCACGCGAGCTGGGGAGGCAGATCAAAATAAAAATTCCGGTGGAGAAACGCGAGGGACATTACAGTTTAGACATCACTTTGGAGAGAGAGAGACATTCAGTGGAGAGCAGGTGACGGAGATATGCAATGAAGGCAGATTTGAGTTGAGAACCACAGAGACAGAACATTTCACTATAGAGAGAGTAGACTTCGTTTCAGAGACAGACTGAGAGAACACTTCATTTCAGAGAGCGTACATTAGATTGCTTTGGAAAGAGACGCTCAATTGGGTGGGGGGGGGCAGGCGAAGGAGATATGCAGTTGAGATACAAATGCAGCAAGCAAGGTAACTACCCTCATATTATGTATTGGTTGTAATTACAAGTCGTCAGTAGCTTATAGAGGCAGTCTTCCAGTCATCTCATCATATTGACGCAGTCCCACTAATCACGTCGGCATCACATTGATCACGTGAATGTATCGTCAGTCGCATCTAGAGGACGTGTTCCAGTGATTCCATGGATCATATTTGTCGTAGTTTATCCTGATCACCTGGATACCACTTTGATCTACCGCCGTCAAAGAGGAACAAGCCCACGGAATTCATACCTGGGCTTAGAACCTACGAACTTCACCATCAGTGGCAATTCGCAACAAAGTTCGATCACAGCAGGCCAGATTAGAACAGGAGAAAGAACTGGACAATAACAGTATCGATGAGGGTAGGTACAGAAGATAGGAGTGTTGTAGATAAGCGTGTGAGAGAAACAATTTAATTTATTAGATTTATAGTTGGCAGTGTTACTTGAATTTATGTAGAGCGTGTAGAATAGAGCAAACCCCTTGACCGTCTGCGACATAGCTCCATCAAATCGACTGGCTCTGGTACAATACATATATATTTATATATACGCGATGCCTGTCCAGACGGGCAGAAATGTAAAATGCCACTGTAACCTGCCAGGATGTCGTGGAAGTTGACTAAGGAGAGCTCTGCTCAGAGGTTCAATAGATACACACAACCAAGGCTTAATGAATCGAAATGTATTTGTTGAATTGAACGACTCTCCACCACAAAGCAGTGTCCATCACTAGTAAAGCTGAAATTATCATAGTATCAACTTTACTTTGATGTTCTAGGCTAGCGAAGTGATTGATGTCCGAGAGCAAGAGTTGTTATAAATTCGACTGAGGTTTTGAAGGAAGCTAGCACGAAGATCAAGGCTAATATTTCCTATATACTTCATAATGGAACAGTGGCAAATAATAGCTTACATTCTGCAGTATTACTTGATGACGAGCCACTTTTTTATATTAAACAGTGACTTAGGGAAGGCCACAGGTCGTGTCTGGGTGAGATAGTGACGGGTTATGCACTCTCACTTCTTGTTGTAGGGCAAGGTGGAAAGGTGGGGCAGGCTTGGAATGTAGAGTCGATATCTGACCAAGATGTGACGCAGGTTTAAATCCTGATTGCTGCCTGCCAAAGATAGACCAGGAAATTCAGCCAGTGTGGTTCAATAAAATATATATAAATAGAGAGTGCCATTGTAAAATGAATATTTGCCGTTATAATATACCACTGTATTATATATATACGATTTCTTTATATACTATACCATTGTTAAATATACTATTTGTCCAAATTGGAAATCCTTATTATTTTACCATTTCTCCACATAATCCACCGTTGTTCAATATACTACTTACCCGTATAGTCTTCCACTATTATTATTGAACTTCTGCACTTAAGTTTCCCGTTGTCAAAAACATACCATTACCCACTAGAGTTTGCCCCTGTTATTAGACGGTTTCCCGAGACCGTCTTCAATTTGTATACCAATTATCTTTATCACTACATATTTTCAAACAATGCTACACCTACGCGTGCCTTCATATTGCTAGCAGAACAGGTCCATTTCAATCGATGATCAGCTTTATTGATCTATATTGAAAACGATAAACCGAATCTGTGGGTTCGATTGATTAATTTCGTATGACGTACAGAGCCATATGTTGCTTACAGAGAAATGATTAGGCCGACTCTAATATATCGCTCAGCTCAGCTAATTTCAGTTTCAATTCAGTTCAGTTGTCGACTACCGAGCGGAGGTCAGCTGGTCATGCTAGTTCAGGTGTCGTCTACCTAGCAGAGGTCGGCTGGTCATGCCAGTTCAGGTGTCGTCAACCTAGTTGACGTCGGCGAGTCAGTCCAGTTCAGATGCGATCTCCACAGCGGAAGCCAGCTGGTCAGTTGACGTAACAGCTCCACAGCCAAGGCGGGCTTGTCATTTCAGTTAAAGTCTCATCTCTATAGCTAGGTCGATTGATCAGTTTATGGGCCTTTTCCATAGGGGATGTCGACTGATTAATTCATTGGCCTTTTCCATAGGGGATGTCGAATGATCAATTCATGGGCCTTTTCCATAGGGGATGTCAACTGATTAGTTCATGTGCCTTTTCCATAGAGGATGTCGACTGATTAGTTCATGGGTCTTTTCCATAGGGGATGTCGACTGATCAATTCATGGGCCTTTTCCGTAGGGGATGTCGACTGATTAGTTCATGGGCCTTTTCCATAGGGGATGTCGACTGATTAGTTCATGGGCCTTTTCCATAGAGGATGTCGACTGATTAGTTCATGGGCCTTTTCCATAGAGGATGTCGACTGATCAATTCAGGTGTCATTTCTATAGCGGAAGCCGACTGATCAGTCCATGTGTTTTTTCCGTAGCTGAGGTCGACTTATCAGTCCTGGTGTAATTCCATAGGCTAGGTCGGCTGACCAGTTTATTTTACATGTCATCTCCAGATAAACAAAAACTACTGGAACGACTCTCCAATGTCACGTATCTTGCACTGACTGTGTAATCTAACAGGCTGCTATCAGTCCAATGTTTTGTTGCATCCTTGCACTCATAATACACTTCACCTCTGATATATCTGCACTCCACCTTTCCTTCCAGTACTGTTTTCAGAAGGCCTTGTGATGAGACAAAGAATCGTAGCCGCCGGCGACTGAATTCTCTCATCAATTCACCTTACACCGAAAATGAATCAAGGACTTCTCTATTTGATTTCATTTATCCTCATGAGATGCATCCCATTCTCCTATACATCCACATCTCAAAGGCATCAATTCTTATCTCCAGTCGTTCAGCCATTGTCAAAGTTTCTACGTCGTTGGGTAAAGACACGTATACATAATATATGATAGCTTTAATTTTTAATTTTCAAAGAACTCTTTTAGATATCAATATATGACTCATGTTAGTGGATGTCAATATATGTTTTATCTTGGTGGATGTCAATCAATGACTAACGTAACTAGATGTCAAAAATGACTCATGGTAGTGGATGTCGATAAATGACTCATGTTGGTGGATGTTACTATGTGACTCATGTTGGTGGATGTTACTATGTGAGTCATGTTGGTTGATGTCAATATATGACTCACGTTGGAGGATGTCAATAAATGACTCATGTTGGTGGATTTCAGTAAATGACTCATGTTGATGGATGTCAAGAAATGACTCATGTTGGTGGATGTCAATATATGACTCATGTTGGTGGATGTCAAGAAATGACTCATGTTGGTGGATGTCAATATATGACTCATGTTGGTGGATGTTAAGAAATGACTCATGTTGGTGAATGTCAAAATGTGACTCATGTTGGTGGATGTCAAGAAATGACTCATGTTGATGAATGTCAAAATGTGACTCGTGTTGGTGGATGTTACTATGTGACTCATGTTAGTGGATGTTACTATGTGACTCATGTTGGTGGATGTTACTATGTGACTCATGTTGGTGAATGTCAAAATGGTACTCATGTTGGTGGATGTTACTATGTGACTCATGTTGGTGGATGTCAAAATGTGACTCATGTTGGTGGATGTTACTATGTGACTCATGTTGGTGGATGTCAAAATGTGACTCATGTTGGTGGATGTTACTATGTGACTCATGTTGGTGGATGTCAAAATATGACTCGTGTTAGTGGAAACAGATCTGCTCATGCCGATTCTCTTCCAGATTTCCATTTCCCGTTGTCCATCTTCCGCAATTACATATCCAAAATAGGATCAGCTCTTGACCTGTTCTAGTGGCTGGTCTTCTATCACCTCTATCTGTAGAGTACATGTCTGTTTAACCAACGATCATAGTTTCCATTCCCTCAGGGTTAATGTCTAATCCAAAAACGTGAATTGCGTTGTTCACGTGAATCATACATTGTAGGTAGTTCTTGTTCGCTTGCAGAAAGCAGAACTGCGACGTCCGCATATCTGACATTATCAATACATCACCTGCAGTGAGTTCTGAGAGTATCGATACATCACCTGTAGTGAGTTCTGAGAGTATCGATACATCACCTGTAGTGAGTTCTGAGAGTATCGATACATCACCTGTAGTGAGTTCTGAGAGTATCGATACATCACCTGTAGTGAGTTCTGAGAGTATCGATACATCACCTGTAGTGAGTTCTGAGAGTATCGATACATCACCTGTAGTGAGTTCTGAGAGTATCGATACATCACCTGTAGTGAGTTCTGAGAGTATCGATACATCACCTGTAGTGAGTTCTGAGAGTATCGATACATCACCTGTAGTGAGTTCTGAGAGTATCGATACATCACCTGTAGTGAGTTCTGAGAGTATCGATACATCACCTGCAGTGAGTTCTGAGATTATCGATACATCACAGGTAACAACGTGTTATGAGATGATCGATACATCACAGGTAGTGAGCTCTGAGATGACCGACAGATCACAGGTAGTGAGCTCTGAGATGGCCGACACATCACAGGTATTGAGTTCTGAGATTATCGATACATCACAGGTAGTGAGTTCTGAGATTGTCGATACATCACAGGTGGTGAGTTCTCTCACTTCCGCTGTAGGTACAAGTGTGTTAGCTCTTGTTACACCCCTCTTTTGCCATACATAACGTTAAGGTAATGTGGGTTCCATTGCAACACTTGCCGCCAGGGATGAAGAGAACTCTTTATGGGCTAAGCCACAATCTATGTGTGGTATGGTGGCCAGTTTAATTCTTTGCTCTTATACCTTTCCCAACGCATACGTCCGGTACCTTTTTCCAGCCTAGTCGACTGCAGGAGTAGTCGTAACAGGAATCAGCCACACCCGGATTTATTTTCTGTCTGTCCGTGATTTCGAACTCTGGCGCATTGTAATCCCAGTCTTAGCAGGCCAGCTTCCTGTGAACTAGACTACACGCTCCACAACGCGCTCTCATACATGGTGACCAAATCCTGTTAGGTCCTGCAGTGATAGTTGATAGTTTACAACCAGTAAAATTCACTGAGCACTCTTGTGTCCTTTCAACCCATTCTGAGCTCTGTCAAAGTCATTGTCTAGTATATAAAGCTATTATTCATGTGGTTTCGGTACTTATGTTTATTTTTCTCTACACTCCATTCTATTGAATTTTTCTTGTCACATTTCCTTTGCTGTAGAATTTCAACTTCATCGTTCTTCTTCTTCTTCTTCTTCTTCTTCTTCTTCTTCTTCTTCTTTTTCTTCTTCTTCTTCTTCTTCATACGCTGTCAAACGTCAACTTGAAATCGTTTGAAGAAAGCAGCTGTCATCCTGAGGCTGTCGGCACTGCCATAGAGCTTGTCTAGTGTTGTCACTGGTGATGGCCACATCTGCTTTCTCTGGTCCTCGTATGTCGGGCAATGGTCATTTTCCCTGTACCACAGGTGCATTCGTCAGTGCCACCTATCTTCAGTTTATTGAATAGATGGTACCTCAGTCTATTCTGGCCTGTGCGGAGTCTGAAGACCACGACCTGCTCTCTTTTGTTCAACTTGTAGTAGGCATCATTTTTTGTGTAGCCAGTATGTTCTGTTTCCCATTTGGCCATGTATCTGGTCCTAATAAACCGTTTGGACTCTTCGTAGGTCACACTAGAATCTGGTTGTGGTAGTCTTGCACCTTCTTTTGCCAGTCTGTTTGCCTCCTCGTTGCCTTGGATGTTACAGTGGGATGGAACCCGCTATTCCACTACTATTTTTGGTGCGGAATGCTGGCATAGTTGACAGAGTACTGCTCTTGAATCATTAAGCAGTATTTTCTGGCTTGTTAGTGCTGTAACCAAGGCTAGGGCATATGTAATCAGGACTATCGAGCTTTCATTGCTTTCGCCTGTTAGCATTGCTTCTACTGTAGCCTCCCAACTTGTTCATTCTGAACATTAATATCTCCTCTTCTCATGTTTATAATCTGTTAACTCAAAGCGGGAACATAATGGTGTAGCTCATCCGGATCATGGCTGACAAATCGGTATAATCAGTTCCATGTTGTGTCTTGGATCAATCTTTCTTCAGTCAACTTGTGTCAGATGTCGTGAGGGGATGTGGCTTCCTCTGGTTCACATTTTATGGCGGGGGAATAGCCGCTGGCGACGTACCAGGTCAATCCCAGCATCTGTTACCAATCGTCAAGCTGCTAACTCCGGGAATATATGATTGCCTATTTTTGGGACTGGTGGCGGTGGAAGCGTAAATTAGAGCAAGGTAGACCCGCAGTCTGTCAGGCACCATTTATGCTTCTCCGCTAACCACATAACCAAGTGGTGTTATAACCACACAGTCCCCTTTTTTGCGGGTTTCTTGGATACTGATTTAAAAACTGATGTGATCGGGTCACTCGGGATAGACCTTGTATTGCAGAGGACAATAGGAAGTTCAGTGATTTTATTGACAACATATTCCTCTATAGCTTGCATCAATTCTCTATTTATTGAACGCATGTCCGCTGGTTTTCCCGTACTCAAATCTGAAACAAGTAAAGGCTGAAGGGCACCAGAAACTTGCGTAAGTGGCTAGCAACACCATATTGGAGAAATAGTTTGCTGCAGACACAACCAACGCAGGAGTGCATCCACGAACATTGATGCAGACTTTCTTTAAGGGGTCTGTTACAATAGTTTTCTTTGCTTTATGTGGAAAGAAAAACATTGATAAAATCCGTTTCTCTCTTAGATTCTCCATGTCAGTAAATCATCGATTCATCTTGTCCTTTCATGTCCTTCAAAGCAGAATTTTTTCCATGTTAAGGATACATACCAGCCGCTTCTATAGTAATCAGCTTCCATAGTCACCGAACCAGGCTCTCAAATCGTCTTACCCCTGACATTCCACTAAGTTTTGGACAGAAATGGCTTCTACAATGTTCTTGATTTCAGTATAAATATGCAGGTATTTAAAGTGTACGCTAACGTTAAATCAAACTTTTTCTTCACGCCCCCTTATATCTCTGACTGATCGAATATGCAAATATATTCCATTATACAACCTGACAGCCCAGCCGGTGAATCTAGAGTTATTTCACCCAAAAATATTCCCTCCACTAGATATACATTACAATTCGGGGATAACGCTGTTCCCTTATTCGTGTAGCTCATAAACAAGAGAGTTCAGAACTGGCGGTCATTTCATACTGACTAGACGAACGAGCCTCACACGACCAAATAACTAACATAACACAGGAGTTGCAGGTCTATCAGTGGATCCACAGATTCTCGGGACTACAAATCTGTTGATAACCCCCCCCCCCCCCCCCCCCCCCACAGTGTAGTCATCGTGGTATTAAAAATAAGCCTTGACATACTAAATTAACAAATAAGCAAGAGTTGTAGCACATACTGCTTCTTGAGGTACTATAAATATTGTTAACTTCGTTATGCTCTTTTATAGTCTTCAGTCGTTTCTACCAGTCGTGTATTGGTCTACCATTTTTTTATCTCCACAGTCGTGTATTGGTCTACCATTGTTTTTATCTCCACACTCGTGTATTGGTCTACCATTTTTTTTATCTCCACACTCGTGTATTGGTCTACCATTTTTGTATCTCCACACTCGTGTATTGGTCTACCATTTTTGTATCTCCACACTCGTGTATTGGTCTACCATTTTTTTATCTCCACACTCATGTATTGGTCTACCATTTTTTTATCTCCACACTCGTGTATTGGTCTACCATTTTTTTATCTCCACAGTTGTGTATTGGTCTACCATTTTTCTATCTCCACAGTCGTGTATTGGTCTACCATTTTTTTATCTCCACAGTCGTGTATTGGTCTACCATTATTTTATCTCTACAATCGTTTATTAATTTACAATCGTTTGTAGGCAAGCATTCGATTATATATCTATAGTCGTGTATAGGTATACAATCATTTACATGTCTACAATCGTGTATATATACCTCTTATTCGTTTATTGATCTAGTCTTTTACAAATATAAAATCGTTTATAAATATGCATTCGCTAATCGATCTACAGTGATTTATATGCCAATATTATTTTATAGATCTACCTTCGGCGATCGATAGATCAAAAGTCTTTTATACTCTTATGGTTAGAGTTGCTTAAATGCCGACAGACGTTTATATATCTACATATCTCCAATGATTAAGAAGTTTCAGACATGTCACACTGATAGGCATTTTTGACAGATCAGATCGGTCAGACTATTTATATAATACGATAATAGGTTACAGGTGATGTGTGCGAATACGGGTATGGCATTTATTAATGTGAAAGTAAACAAAAGTATAATGCTAGACAGGAGAGGTTTACATCTAAATGAAAAAGGATTTCATATTGTAGCAAAGTATATGTTTCATCATTGCGTTACAATTTTAAACTAGTAGGGCCCATGAAGTATGAGAATAAAGATATGTTTGCAATAGGGTGCTATAGAAGATGCAGTCAAAGGGGAGAGTTGGAGTCAGGGAAGTTTGAAATAAGTAGTAGAAAAGCAAAAATAAAAATGATAAAGCAAAAGCAAAAAATTGGAAAAACAACAAAATTACAAACTAAAATAAAAGAGAAGAATTGAAACTGTATGTAGAAGAAGAAAAACCAGATATAATAGGGTTAACAGAATCGTGGACATATGAGGACATTGCAGATAGTGAACTTGAAATAGAAGGATCTACAATGTTAAGGAAAGATAGGGTAGTTGGAGACAAGACTAAGGGAGGTGGCGGTGTATTATACTGTAAAAATTCAGTTAATATACCGATCAAAGATGATTTTTCATCAGGTAATACAAATTAAAGTATGGGGAGAAATAGAAAGTGGTGGTGATTGAACAGTGATTGGAGTGTGCTACAGATGTCCATCAAGTCAACAAGTGGAAGATGAGGAGCTGATTAGTAGCATAGCAAAGGCACGTGAAGGGAAATTATTATTAATGGAGGGTTTCTTTTCTTCTTCTTCTTCATCGTACTCAGTCAGACAGTAACCATTATTTTTTCGAAAAAAGCGGCGGTCATCCTGAGGCTGTCGACACTGCCATAGAGCTTGTCGTGTGGTTCCACTGGTGATGGCCACATCTGCTCTCTCTGATCCTCGTATGTCGGGCAGTTCTGCAGCAGATGCTCAGGGGGCATTTTCTCTGTACCACACGGGCATTCGTCGCTACCGCCTATCTTCAATTTGTTGAATAGGTGGTACCTGAGTCTATTGTGGCCAGTGCGAAGTCTGAAGACAACGACCTGCTCTCTTCTGTTCAACTGGTAATAGGCATTGTTTTTGGTGTAGCCGATATGTTCAGTTTCAATGGAGGATTTCCACTTTCCAGAAATAAAATCAGATATGGCAGAATCACTTGTAGAGTTCAAACCTTTGGTTTGATTTTATTTTTATTCAACATGTAGAAGCAGCCACTAGATGCAAAAACACACTGGAAGTTTTTACTACAGAGGGAAATAGGATTGAAACATTACCGTTGGGGAACTGTTTGGCTCAAATGACCATCAGATCATCCATTGGGATCTTATAGCAGGAAAAGAAGTAAACATAAAACGCGAATATACGACTACTCTAAGGCAGATATTAAGAAGATGAAAGGCAGCGAACGACATAATCTGGAAAGTTGTTGTCGGAGGCATATGTTGAACAGGAGTGGGAGAGTTTTAAAACAGTTCCAGAAGAGCTAAAAGAGGAATGTGTTCCATGTAGGGAGGTAAAGCCCAAGCGTAGACAGTGCAACACTAGATTATAGTTAAATGTAGAAGAGCTTAAAATAAAGCATGGACAAAAATATACAGAGGCAGGTAAATCAAAAGAAACATATTTGGACTAGCAGAGAACATAGTTAAGAAAGTGAATAAAACAGCAAAAATACGTTTAAAAAAACTTGCTAAAAGAATGAAGACTGAAAGTAAAAGTATCTGTTATAAATAAACAAAGAACGAAAGACAAAGTAGGTCCTTTCATAGACAGGACATGAAAAATAATAAGTGAGAATAGGGAGGCAGCTAATCTACTTATCCCAGATCATATAAATATGTTTCAAAGAAACCTGGATACAGCGGGATTAATATCAATCTGTATTACAGAGGAAATGGTTTTTAAATAATTAGAGCGGTTGAAAGTGGATAAATGTCCACGTGAAGATAGTATTCATCCAAAACTGCTGTTTGAAATTAGAGACCAACTAGCTAAACCATTGGCTATATTATGTTCTCAATCACTTGAAAAGGGATTATTCCATGGGATTGGAAAGATGCAGGAGTGATCCCCTTTTTCAAAACAGGCCAAACAAATCATATCCAGCGAATTATAGACCGGTGATTTTAACGAGCATAGTCTGTAAATTGTTAGAGTCAATAATCAAAGAAAACAGTGTAATGCATTTAGACAAGGTCCATCTAATCAGAAATAGTCTGCATGGGTTTACTAGAGGGAGATCATGCTTAACAAATCTATTAGAGTTCATGGAGGAGGTTACTAAAATGATAGATAAGGGGAGCCAGTGGATGTTATTCATCTAGTATTTGGAAAGGCCTTTAATAAAGTACTTTATCAAAGATTATTTCGAAAGTTAAAATCACATGTAATAGGTGCGGAAGTTGCAAATGGATTGAAAATTGGTTAACGGGAAGAAGGCAGATGGTGGGCATATATGAGTAGTACTCTGTGTGGTGTGAAGTGAAAAGTGGAGTGCCACAGGACTCGGTTTTGGGACTAATGTTTTTCTTGATAAATGTACACGATTTCAACATTGAAATGGGATCCATGATTGCAAAATTTGCTGATGCCACAAAACTATGCAGAAGTGTCTCCTCTAAAGCTGACATTGAAATATTGAGGTCGGATGTAGATAAACTTCGTGAATGGTCTGTAAGCTGGCAAATGGAGTTTAATGTAGATACATGTACAGTCATCCACATGGGTAGATCAAACATGGAACTAATTACAGAATGGAAGAGAACATTATTAGAAAGACAGAAACTGAAATGGATTTATGGGTTATAATAGATCATACAGGAAAGGTGAGTGGGCAAGTTCCGGTAGCGGTGAAAAAAAGCAAATCCAATGTTAGGTATGATAAAAAGAAATATTAAACATAGGAGCAAGGAAGTGACAGTCAAACTGCATAACGCTTTAGTTAGACCTAGATTGGAGTACTGTGTTCAAGTGTGGGGGCCTTATCATAGAGGGGATATAAACATGCTGGAAAGGATACAAAAAAGAGCGACAAAGCTGATAGTGTGATTCCAGAATTAAAGTTATGAGGAAAGAGAAAATCCGACCTACAGTGTCTAGAAACTAGAAGAAATCGAGGTGATAATACATGTTATAAGATGATCAGAGCAATGCATACATTAGGCTGTAACACGTTGTTAAAAAATACAACCACCCACAAGAACAAGAAGGTATAGCTACAAATTAACCAAGGAAAGTTGAATGCTTGAAATGCATTGCCACAGGAAGTAGTGGAGGCAGCGACAATTAATGCATTAAAGAATTGATTTGTTGCGCATAGCTTTTAGAGCAATGAAATATATATTAAACTGGTTGTATACAGATTCTGCAGTCTTATAAACCAGTATTAAGTTATAACATAAATTGATTTGGTGAACGCATTCCACACATATTACATTATGGGCACTGTTAGAGAACTGCGTAAGGTACTTGCGTCTTAATTCACCCCAAAACAATAGAAAAATATATTTTTAGCATCGAATTTGAGGTAGTGAAGTCCGAGATAAATCCACTTTTAAAAAAATGTTCGGTGTGTCAAACATTCCACGAGAATAGACGAGAATTTCTGCTTCTGCTGTCGCTTATTCCGTCCGTCACAGCAATGGATTTCTGGAACCTGTCAACTTTGTTCCATGATAAGGAGAGTAGCATCCAGTTTCTGCATCATAATGATATTATCCATGCTGACAGACGATGTAATAAACAACCATGTTATCTTATGCTAATCCTAACCGTAACTCTGGACCTATCCTTAACCATAACTCTAACCATAACACTAATCTAAACCGTAAACATTCTCTTAACCCTAACCCTAAATCTAATCATAACTCTAAACTTAACCCTAAATTTAACCTTAATCCTAACCCTAACCTCAACCAGAACCATAAATATAGCCGCAGTTCTAGCCTGTCGCAAAACTGAATATAACAATCTTCTTTACAGGGATATTTGCCTTTCTTTATGTACTTAAAATATAATTATATTGACCTGTCCTCCATTTAACACGAAATGAAATACCACATAACGCTCGATGGGAACCTAGTGACCTCTGTTTGGAGTGAATTAAGACTAAATACCTTGCGTAACACAAGGAAAGCCATTAGACAATGGAGAGACAAAGATATCAACAGGAGTATACACACGGCGAGAAGAGCCTCCATTGTAAGGGGAAAGTGCTAGAAATGACATCCAATACAAAGAACACAAGAATCTACATCTCAAATGTAACGTTTGTATATCGTATGGTTATGGAGCAAGGAGTACGGTGACAGTAACAACCAATCTGATGGATTCAAGCGTCTTGAAAGATGCAATCGTTTTTATGGAAGTGGTTGTTTTAGTGGATAGATCTTCTTTCACATATATAGTAATTTTCATGGATACATCCGCTTTCATTGATTCATCGGCTTTTATGGATACATCCACTTTCATGGATACATCCACTTTCATGGAGACAGCAACTTTAATGGATGCATGCACTTCCATGGATTCATGCTCTTCCATGGATACATCCGCTTTCGTAGATACATTCAATTTCATAGATGCATCCAATTTCATAGATACAACTTTTATGAATACATCCGCGTTAACAATTACATCCGCTTTCATGGATGCATCCACGTTTATGGATACATCTACTTTCACGGATACAACCACTGTTATGGATACATCCGTTTTAATGGATCCATCCACTTTCATGGTTACATCCGCTATCATGGATGTAACCATTATCAAATGTACATAAGTTGGTATGGCTCACAGTCTAACAGGTACCACTTCAAGGTAACGCGAGGTGAAACCTCAAGAGAGCCATCAACGTTCAAAGTGACACAGTCCAAAAGTTGTAGGTCTTTCTGTCTCAATGCACACTCACTTAATACAATCATTTGTGGAACAGCATCCACTAACATGGCTACAATTACTTTCTTGGCTACAATTACTTTCTGGGCTGCATTCACTCCAATGGCTACAATTGTTACCAGGACTACAGCCCTTTTAAGGGCTATAATCATTCTCAGATCTACAGTCATTCTAATAGCTACATTTATTTTCAGGGTTAAACTCATTTTCAGACTTACAGTCATTCTCGGGTTTAACATTATTTCAGCGTTAGAGTCATTTCTTGTGGTTATATTCATTTCGATGGAACCAATAATCTATGGAGAACTGTCATTCACAGGGGTTGCCTTTTCCAAGGATACATTCATTTTGAGAACTAGAACCACTCTCAAGGCTGAAAGCACTCGGCTACATTAATTGCCAGGCCTAAAGTCATTTTCATGGCTGAAGACAATTTCAAATCTACAGTAATCTCTCTCAGTGGCCACACAGCTACAGATCAGATTTAGCTGATTCCGAGTCCTGGGGAAAAACGAACATTAACAGCAGATAAGCTTTTTATGAACAAAACACCAATCCCAGCAATAACTCACAAAGCTATGAGTCATGCGACACACATACAAACATCAACAGTCATTTTCGAGACTTACGTAATTATTCATAATGACAATTAATCATTCAGGAGTCTACACATGCCGCTTCTAGTGGTTTACTCATAAGTTCAGGTAGCTACTCGAGTCCGATCTTGTAGTTTACGTATAAGTTCAAGTGCCTACTCAAATCCGTTCTTGTAGTTTACTTATAAGTTCAAGTGCCTACTCAAATCCGTTCTTGTAGTTTACTTATAAGTTCAAGTAGCTACTCAAATCCGTTCTTGTAGTTTACTTATACGTTCAAGTAGCTACTCGAATCCGTTCTTGTAGTTTACTTATACGTTTAAGTAACTACTCGAATCCGTTCTTGTAGTTTACTTATAAGTTCAAGTAGCTACTCGAGTCCGTTCTTGTAGTTTACTTATAAGTTCAAGTAGCTACTCGAGTCCGTTCTTGTAGTTTACTTATAAGTTCAAGTAGCTACTCGAGTCCGTTCTTGTAGTTTACTTATAAGTTCAAGTAGCTACTCAAATCCGTTCTTGTAGTTTACTTATACGTTCAAGTAGCTACTCGAATCCGTTCTTGTAGTTTACTTATACGTTTAAGTAACTGCTCGAATCCGTTCTTGTAGTTTACTTATAAGTTCAAGTAGCTACTCGAGTCCGTTCTTGTAGTTTACTTATAAGTTCAAGTAGCTACTCGAGTCCGTTCTTGTAGTTTACTTATAAGTTCAAGTAGCTACTCGAATCCGTTCTTGTAGTTTACGTATACGTTCAAGTAACTACTCGAATCCGTTCTTGTAGTTTACTTAGAAGTTCAAGTGCCTACTCGAATCCGTTCTTGTAGTTTACTTATAAGTTCAAGTAGCTAATCGAATCCGTTCTTGTAGTTTACTTATACGTTCAAGTAACTACTCGAATCCGTTCTTGTAGTTTACTTATAAGTTCAAGTGCCTACTCGAATCCGTTCTTGTAGTTTACTTATAAGTTCAAGTAGCTACTTGAGTCCGTTCTTGTAGTTTACTTATAAGTTCAAGTAGCTACTCGAGTCCGTTCTTGTAGTTTACTTATAAGTTCAAGTAGCTACTCGAGTCCGTTCTTGTAGTTTACTTATAAGTTCAAGTAGCTACTCGAATCCGTTCTTGTAGTTTACGTATACGTTCAAGTAACTACTCGAATCCGTTCTTGTAGTTTACTTATAAGTTCAAGTGCCTACTCGAATCCGTTCTTGTAGTTTACTTATAAGTTCAAGTAGCTAATCGAATCCGTTCTTGTAGTTTACTTATACGTTCAAGTAACTACTCGAATCCGTTCTTGTAGTTTACTTATAAGTTCAAGTGCCTACTCGAATCCGTTCTTGTAGTTTACTTATAAGTTCAAGTAGCTACTTGAGTCCGTTCTTGTAGTTTACTTATAAGTTCAAGTAGCTTCTTAAGTCCGTTCTTGTAGTTTACTTATAAGTTCAAGTAGCTACTCGAGTTCGTTCTTGTAGTTTACTTATATGTTCAAGTAGCTACTCGAGTCCGTTCTTGTAGTTTACTTATAAGTTCAAGTAGCTACTCGAGTACGTTCTTGTAGTTTACTTATAAGTTTAAGTAGCTACTCGAGTACGTTCTTGTAGTTTACTTATAAGTTCAAGTAGCTACTCTAGTACGTTCTTGTAGTTTACTTAAAAGTTCAAGTAGCTACTCGAGTCCGTTCTTGTAGTTTACTTATAAGTTCAAGTAGCTACTCGAGTACGTTCTTGTAGTTTACTTATAAGTTAAACAAAGCTACAACCATCCATTTTTATGGCTACATTCATTAGTCCTATTGGCTACAAACATCGGTTCTGGTGGCTACATTCATCTGTTCTAGTGGCTACAACCATTCATCGTGGTGGTGTATTCATTAGTTCTAGTGGCTGCAAGTATCCAGTGCCGTAGTTACATTAGCTATAAACTTCCCTTCTGGTGGCTACAAATCCTTTGTAATGGCTACATTCATTAGTTTAAATTGCTACAAAAGCCCTTCCTCCTCTCCGGAAGCTACAAAAAATTATTGTTGAAGCGAAAAACATAATCTTTTGCTTATGTCCATTCAAAACGCTACTAGCATCTAATCTTGTGGATTAAAACATCATATTTGATGGAAATACGTTTATGATGCTACATATATCCATTGTGGTGGTAGCCCACAACCATTCTGGTGACTACATACACCTATTGTGGTGGCTACATGCTTCCCTTGACGTGGCAGCACATCCATTCTGTTGGTTACATGCATGAGTTGTGGTGGCAGCATACACCCATCCTGGTAGCAATATGCATCAATTGTGGTCGTAGCACACGACCATTCTGGTTGCTACATATATCTATTCTGGTGGTTACGTACAAACATTCTTAAGGCTACATACATCACTTGTCGTGGCAGCACACCGCCATTTTGAAGGCTACATACATTAGTTGCCGTGGTAGCACATATCCATTCTGGAGGCTACATGCATCACTTTTCGTGACTACATACATCACGTGTAGTGGTAGCACATAACCATACTAGTCGCTACATACATTTATTCTGGTCGCTACATACATTCTTTCTTTTCGCTACAAACACCCATTCTGGTGGTTAGAAACATCCATTCTGTTAGTTACAAACATCATCCATGTCGCTACGGATAGCCATTTTGCTTGCTACATTGACAGCTACGGCTACGGCTGCAAACATCAAATATATTTTTCTGTAGCTGCATACGTAATTATTGAAAAATACAAACATTCCATTTGGTAGATACTGAAATTCCATCTGGTTATTGCAAACATCAATTATGTTACCTACACATATCTATTTTGGAAGTTACAAACATCCCTCGTGTTGGCTACATAAATCGTATACGGTGGCTACTAACATTCCCTTTGGTAACTACATAGATTCCTTATGGTGACTGCATACATGCCATATGGTGGCTACATGGATTCCTTATGGTTGCTGCATACATCACATGTTGTGGCTACATAGATTCCGTATGGTGACTGCATACATGCCATATGGTGGCTACATAGATTCATTATGGTGACTGCATGCATGCCATATGGTGGCTACATAGATTCCTTATGGTGACTGCATGCATGCCATATGGTGGCTACATAGATTCCTTATCGTGACTGCATACATGCCATATGGTGGCTACATAAATTCCTTTTTGTGACTGCATTCATGCCATATGGTGGCTACATAGATTCCTTATGGTGGCTACGCATATCCTATTGGTGGCTATATATATTCCTTATGGTGGCTGCATACATCACATGTTGTGACTACATAGATTCCTTATGGTGGCTGCATACATCACCTGTGGTGGCTACATAGATTCCTTGTGGTGGCTGCATACATGCCATATGGTGGCTACATAGATTCCTTATGGTGGCTGCATACATCACATATTGTGGCTACATAGATTCCTTATGGGGGCCGCATACATCACATGTGGTGGCTACATAGATTCCTTATGGTGGCTGCATACATCACATGTGGTGGCTAAAAAGATTCCTTATGGTGGCTATACATGCCAGATGGTGGCTACATGGATTCCTTATGGTGGCTACGCATATCCCATTGGTGGCTATATGGATGCCTTATGGTGGCTACAAAATATCCCATATAGTGGCTACATGGATTCCTTATGGAGGCTACATACATCACATGTGGTGACTACATGGATTCTTTATAGTGGCTACAGACATCCCATACGGTGGTTACATAGATTCATTATGGTGGCTACAGGTATCCCATATGGTAGCTACATGGATTGTTTATGGTAGTTGCCGACATCCCATATTGTGGCTACATAGATTCCTTATGTAGCTACAGCCATTCTATATGGTGGCTACATGCATCCCCTATGGTAGCTATAGGCATCCGTCAGGCATCTCTTTTGGTGACTACACACTTCCAATCTTTTTGGCTACAAACATCTCTCTTGAAGGCTACAAGAATTTATTTTCAAATCCACAAACATCTGTTTTGGTAGCTGCGAACAGACGTTATGGTTACTGCAAACATTCCTTTGCGCTGAGAACCAGAAAACAGGTCCGAAGGCAGAGAAGTGAATCAGCTGACATCGGCCAGCAACTCATAAGTGGCTGCCTACATGGCGGTCAGTTTATCATAGATGCCCAAGAATCTGTTCCGCGTTAAAGTGTCGGCCCTGGATACAAGCTGCACCAATTCAGGCTGGCTGATAAAATATGGACTGAAGTGATAAGCCAATCCCAGTCCAAAAGTACGGGACCGAAAGATGTAGATACCACAGCCTTGCTTATACTATGACGCAAGGTTACAGCGTCCTGCTCAGGACGAGCATCGAAGAAGAAGAAGAAGAAGAATACGAGCTAGAAGAAGGCGAAGAAGAAGAAGAAGAAGACAAAGAAAGAAGAAGAACACAAAGAAGAAGGAGAAGATAAAGACGCAGAAGAAGAAAAGGCGAAAGAAGAAGAAGAATAAAAGCTAGAAGAAAGAAGCGGATGAGAATAAGAAGAAGGAGACGACACAGAAGAACAGGAACTTCAGTCTATGAGCAGTCGTATAATGACATTGTCCCAAATCTAGGAAACCAAATGCGCCTGCATATAACTCAACACTCTTACTACCAACACTAATGAGCAAAGCCAACACTTGAGCCGTCACCGATCACAATAGCAAGCAATTATCAAGAGTTGAGGCTAGAAGCGGAGACAAGAGACACAATAGGGATTATTTGCAAACAAGATACACGAGAAAACATGAAATCAAAATCCTTTAAAACAAATGTAATCTTTATTTATGTTTGTTTAGATGTTGCTTGTCAAATGTAAGATTAAAGTTATGATTAAAGTTTGCTTCTTTAGATTAAGCCTATAACCGAGTACTTGCTGTAGTGGTCTTAACAGTCATCTGTTACTGGGTGAGATAACTAGCTGTATGCACACCCTTGTTGTGGCGGTCTTGATATAAAATAACGTGGGGTTATGGAGGAAATAATTGTCAAAGCTTGATAACCAAATATAAATGTCATTCCTCAGATATCGATGTCCAAATAAAACACAGCACAATCTACGTTACATCAGCAAAGTCTTCGTCTGTGACACAGAACAACATACATGAATGCACCCAACAAATCACATCTACGATAGATAATATATATTCCCCGTGTGCTAGTCTGATGGTCATTTGCTGAAGGGAGGAGAGCCTCTCCAGCGATGTGTCAAAAAGAAACATCCCGGAATGCCAGATATAATATAGTTGGACAAAAGCAGTCATCTTGGCAAAATACAGTGCAAAAAGGAAAACAAGACTACCTGGCCACATAAAAAATCATGCCTACCATCAACTCTCCAGACGAGACCAGGTGATCATTCTCCGGCTAAGCACAGGACACAGTAGACTGAGATGTCATCTGTACTATAAGTTCAAGATTGGCACTACGGAACTTTGCGATTGCGCACAGCCCACATGATGGCACATTATATGTTGCAGTCCTGTCACTGTATACCGACAAAAGAAGTAGTATTTGGCAACAGCCAGTGTCCTTCCACGAGAAGCTGTACGGAATTGCACATAGCCTCAAGCGACTTCTGCCTTCATTAGAGTCACTGAAGTGGAGGTCTGAAGACGAACGAGGAAGAAAAAGAAGAAAATCTAGTTGTACACGGCATGATTTAAGACTATAGTGGCGCTGCTATTAACTCCCCGAGGGCAAGTCTGATGAAGACGTGCTAACAATAGAGCGTAAAGATAGGTGCACCTGGTACATGTTCATTCCAACAATGCCAAAGAAACGTAAGTTTTATTATATTGGTTGCTAGAACTATTGAAGCACAGGTCCAACACAACATGTATATTTGCTCTAGCCAGCTTATTGACAATCTTGAATCCTTCTATTGCAGTGGAATTTGATTTTGACAATGATTGTTTTTAAAACACAAATAAGGTTCGCAAGCATCATCATGGCCGTTATTAGTGTTCTGCCACGACCTTCGAAAAGAAAACATTGGCCCTATTCGGGGAAACATTCGTACTTCAAGGCGAGTCATTTGAGAGACGGTCAGCAGGTCATGAGGACGGTTAATTGTTTGTTATGCAAACAAATTGGACAATCCTTGTTGACTCTCTACAGCACAGATCCACTTTTCCATGGTCAGGATTGTATTGCTACTACCAATCAGGTAGTCATCTGCACAGAAGTATGTTCTGTACTCCAAGCTCACAAGAGTAAACTGCCGCACCCGAGGACTGAAATTAGCAAATTAGATACCAGAGATCGAAGCATACTTCAGTGGCTGTAGTCAGATTGTAGCATATTGTGGCATAAGATGGCAGATTGGCAAACATGGGCGGGGAGATCGTTTACCTTTACATATCCAGTCTGTCAGAAGGGGACAGGACCAATCAAACGACAACTACCACGCCCCTGATCAGCAGGGGCGGATCAGCATTTGTGACATTAGGATAGTACAAAACCAAACGGAACAGACATGTTCAAGCTTCCAATGCCTGATTCCCCACGACACACATGTGGCCTGAGCCAACGAACTGCTGTTCAAATGATATAGGACTGTTCCCGGATTGCCAGTTAAGAAGATAATTTTACAGCGTGGTATGCCAGGGTTAGTAATTATGGCAAAGGCAAGAATAGCACCACTGCCCCACAGAGAGCGTGCCGTAAGAGGCGACTAACTGTGTGACAAGGACAAGAATAGCACCACTGCCCTACAGAGCGCGTGCCGTAAGAGGCGACTAACTGTGTGACAAGGACAAGAATAGCACCACTGCCCCACAGAGCGCGTGCCGTAAGAGGCGACTATGTGATATGTGATAATACCGGCCATGGGTAGGTGGTTTGCTAAGAGGAGATATATGGCGCCTAACAATCTAATTTGCTCTAGTGTTTGAGTCCATTAAAATGGACTCGCACATCGGTTTACCACCCTACGCCGCACTTGTACCAGCGCAGCATGGTTATAACATACTCGAGCCTAGCCAGCTGAGCAGGAAATCCCCCTCCCGGCTACACTCAGCTCATACCACAGCTGGGACTTGCCCTGATAACTGTAGGCGCACAGGTCGACTAAGACTGGACAGAGTAAACAACTGTCTAAATTCATCAGTGACACTCGTCTGATTGTGTAAACTACCACGATTCAGTCACTCATTGAAGAACCCCCACCAACCTCTGTTCCAGAGGTTAGATGCTATGTGTCCTTCCATGTGTCACTGGCTTGACTGCCACGTTTTTATAACCAAAAGCCCCTATGAACGACAGGGTGCCGTTTGTCTGTTGTACAAACAAATCTTCTGTAAAGTCTGTCTGACGCCCTAAGCGCCATTACCATAATAAAAAACTGGGACAATATGTTGTTTAACTTCTGATTTAAATGTTGCCTTTCTTACGTTGGCATGGGGATACATTGCATTTTTGCTCTCATTTAAAAATAAATGCAACGGAAAAAGTGTAAATTTTGTGCTAAAAAAGGCGCAATAATACAACAATGATGGCTGAACTTTTAGCTGCTGGCGACGCATAAGGCCGGCACTAAGTTGACCTGTTCTATAGCCATCCTGTGTCCCATAATTTGTAGTGGCGGTTTAATCATTTTGGTTTCTAGTAATGGGGCTGCTAGCGCTATGCACAACCCTGTTTTGCAGCCTTTTACGAGATACCGTGAAGGCTATAGTAGTTATATTCCTCTACACCAAGCAACAACTCGTGTGATGATACTGCATTAACTCGCACGGAATGATACAGTTAGGACGACCGCCCTACACCCGTGAAGATGCTGGCTGTTTCTCACCCATGAATGATCTACGTGTCCCTCCTTCTGTCACGACCAATCCGTTGGCTGGTAACAAGGTCAGGTGAGTCCCATGGCAACAACTGCCGTCGGGGATGATGATAACTCTTCGTGAACTAAGTCGCAGCCGATGTGAGGTGGGGTGGCCAGTTCCCCTCATTGCTGTCTATACCATCCTAACACATACGTCAGGTACCAATTTACAGGTAGGTCGACTGGAGGAACAGTCGTACCAGGACGAACCACACCGCATGTTTTTCTCACCGTCCGTGATTTCGGAACACTGGTGCGGTGTAATTCCAGTTTTAGCAAGCCGGCTCACTGTCGGGTAGGCTATATATTCCACCTTTGGCTGGGCCTCCCGTTAGTACCGGGGATGATAGAGTAGTACCACTGTAACCTCACAAGCATCACGTTTCACCTTTGGCTGGGCCTCCCGTTAGCATCGGGGGTGGATAGAGTAGCACCACTGCAAACTCCCAAGCAACACGTTTTACCTTTGACTGGACCTCCCGTTAGTATCGGGGGTGGATAGAGTAGCCCCACTGTAAACTCACAAGCAACACGTTCCACCTTAGGCTGGTCCAGCCGTTAGTACCGGGGATGGATAGAGTAGTACCACTGTAACCTCAAAAGCAAGTCATTACAGGCGAATAATATAAGATTACTAATGCGATTAGTAGAATCATCATGTAAAACATTTTGCTATTGACACTGACACTGCAAGTGTTGGGATACATCTCCCTGTGAGGTCGGAGGCTAGAGTGGTTTCTCCACCACTTCCCATTGACGCCGACACTGCACGTTTTAGGATACAGATGTGAGGGAGGAAGCTAGAGTGGTTTCTCTACTCTTCATACCGAGAGTGAAGACTGCGTACGATGAAGATACCCAGAGCGAAGACGAGGGGAAATGAAGGAAATACCAACATACTGATTTCTCACTATCACGATTCAATACGCGTATCGGGGGCGAGTGTATCCCGAGGTTGGTGCTCCCTGTAAGGGAGGATGTTGTGACGAAACTCCGGACCACACATCAAGGTTTGAATGATTGTTGGGGTGAATGACTTATCGCTTGTATGAATGATGTCGTGGATGATTGATAGAACTAATGTAGTGCATAGTTATATTCTAGAATCGGACTTGTTTTCGTGGTCTCAAACCCATTATGGGGTGAATATTTAATTGTATGTATTAAGCGAGGAAGGGCCCGACATGGTACTCCTGAGCAATCGCATTTGTTTGCCCAGGGATTAGAAAACAACATGTACATACAAGAAAACAATTCGTGCTAAAGAAGTACACTGGCCCTTATACACGAAACGCAGTGCAACTTACTGCTCATTAGCCAACAATAGCATGACATGTATCTATATAGTAAACATCATATTAATAAATGGCACGGCATCATATGTCCGATTATTTGATTACACTGTGTGTCATGTCCCGGATCTCCACCATTTATTCTAAAACCTGTTTTTAATCAGTCTCGAAATCTATTTCTGAGAAAAATGTAGACATCTATTTTTAAGGCAAATGTAGGCATCTACTGCTGAGGAAAATGTAGAAAATCTATTTCTTTAAACAATGTATGTAGACAGAGGGGAAAGAGACATATACAGAAGACGAACGATAGGAGAAAGTGACAGAAAATGACACCAGGTGGATCTTGTTATAAAGTCTGGAATGTGTTGAGGCAACCCATGTGCAAGTGTAGACAGTTTTTCAATACAAAACGATGTCTTTCATGAAGACATCAAAGAGACAGCACCAGAAAGGGAAAATCCAATAGCGCCATAATGACTACAGCTGGATTAGTGGCTAGCGATACATGTATCTTTTCTATTTTTCACTCCAAGATAAGCATAGCGCTATCCCTGCATCTAACCCCGTCTAGGAAGCACGTATCAAACATTGCGTGTGTACGACGGTTATTCCTGTAGCTAACGGATCGCCGAGGTTGTAGTCCTGTGCGCAACCATCTCTGCTCCCATTTGACCAAGTACTTGGCAAGTTCAGAGATGAAAAATAGAGTGTGCCTGTTGTGTTTAACCTGGCAGTCACACGAGTGTCGCCAGATATATATGTCTTTATAAATCCGATATGGGCAGTAACACAAGAGCTTAATTTTCTGTCTAGCGTAACATCAATAGTGGCCATACATTTTGTGGGGGAATGTGTCGACATAAATCTGGCGGTACAATTCTGTCATTACCAGACCGTATGTGAGAGCCCACCTCGACTGTAAGACTCCAGAGAAGATTCTAGAGGTCCATGAATTCATAGAGGTGGCGCCATCTAGTTTCTGAAGCTTGACTCAATATATCAGGGGATTGCCAGAGTTTTATAGATGGACGGCAAGAAACCAAAGAGATACGTCAACAAAAGAACACATAAAAAGCCATTATATCGACACGAGTCAAGGGGGAATCCCCACCCACACATGCGCACTCATGAATGTGCAGGTTTATCAGACATGAGTGTCTAGGGCGTTGAGAACTGGCAGTTGGTTCTACTTGTGACGGCCCAGTTAGTGCATACATTGGTTAGCAGATGGGAGAAGATATATATCGTTGCTGAGATAATAACAGAACTCTTATCGAGATGCAGTGATGCATTTGTGACACGGCAAACCGATTTCTTGTCTTGGTCTGGATGACAAGCGTCATGGACAGAAAGGCAGACATATAGCCTGTTAGCATATTTGTGAAAAATCTTGTTGGCGCCTTGTTTTATATGGTTAGGCAATATTACAGATAACAAGACAGATATACAGACTTTAGGGCATACATACTTTACCACAGACATACATTAGGACATACATACATCACGACGGATATCAATTACGGCAGATTTACATAGATACACGTAGATACACATCAGGGTAGATATACATCGGGGCAGACATACATCAGGTTAGATATACATCAGGGTAGATACAAAAAGGCAGACATGCATTAGGGCAGACATACATCAGGGTAGACGTACATCAAGGCAGATACATCAGGGCAGACATAAATTAGGGCAGACATACATCAGGGCAGACAGACATCAGGACAGAGATACATCAGGACATATACATTACGACAGATACATTACGACAGATACATCAGGCCAAACAGACATTAGGGCAAACAGACATCAGGACAGAGATACATCAGGACATATACATTACGACACATACATTAGGACAGATATATCAGGCCAAACAGACATCAGGACAGATATACATCAGGACATATCATTACGACAGATACATTACGACAGATACATCAGGACAGATATATCAGGTCAAACAGACATCAGGACAGATATACATCAGGACATATACATTACGACAGATACATTACGACAGATACATCAGGACAGATATATCAGGCCAAACAGACATCAGGACAGATATACATCAGGACATATACATTACGACAGATACATTACGACAGATACATTACGACAGATACATCAGGACAGATATATCAGGTCAAACAGACATCAGGACAGACATACATCAGGGCAAATACATCAGGACAGACATACATCAGGGCAGACAGACATCAGTACAGCATAAATGTGATATGACTGTTTCGGTTCTTATCTGGTAACTACAGGGAGATGGAATTGACACCAAAGTTGAAAAATATAAACGCAGACAGACAAAGAGGCGGATCAATATAAAACGTATTCTAAATAAAAAGTACTTCGAAAAAGACGCTGATTAAGTAAATGTATAAACACTGTATGTAAAGAATTAATAATATTATGTATTTTGAGGAAATCTATCAACTATTCAAACTTAAAATACATATTTCTATATGTTATTCTCGTGAGCTCAATTGTTCAGATTAATGCTAATTTTGCAAGTCTTCAAAATTAATGGAAAATTAATTAGTTTAAAATCCTGCTATTTGGCATGGAAACAAAGCATATGTGCAATATCAGACTGACAAGATGACACATAGACAGAAGGATATACACACAAAGGACGACCACAAAATATTCGTTTTACGCTAATAACATATCTAGAAATTCAAATTATGTTTTCATTGCGGTTGATATGAGTTTGTAGGTAGATTCCTTCATTTATGTCCCTTAATAAGCGCTAACTAACATAAAACAACAACAGAAACAAAAAAATACCCATTTCCTATTTCCGGGAGCTGGAAACGCTGACCATAATTTACACGTAATTGCATGTCGCCAATAATTTCGATTGAAATAATGCGACCACTTAATGTGAATCACATTCTGAATTAATGGACAACTAGATGTACACATGTGGATCGATACGCTGAGTTACAGATGGTTAAACAGACAGCTACCTTCAATGTTATATATGTGGATCGGGACCATGATGCTGAGCAACGCATGAGCTGCAGTGGTCTGCGACCCCTAGCTGACTGCTAGCGTCAGGGCCAGCGAAGTAGAGCTGCCAAGACCATTCTACACCTCCACGCGGTGATCCTGGATAACAGGCTGCAGCAGGGCATACTGGCTAAGGAGAAGGGATCGAAGAGGGAATGCTAACCTGGTACTCAAAAAATGCTTGCTAAAGACGGATGTGTTGGACCGAAAGGTGCAAATACCGCAGTCAAGCTGTAAACTACGACACAACGCATTCCGTTCTCTGGACTATATTCCGCTACTTAAGCCCTTTTAGGGTTTGGTAGCGGGAGACTGAGAACGAACGAAGCCAAGCCAAATATGTGGATTGATATGCTGAGTTACAGATGGTTAAACAGCTACCTTCAATGTTATAAGAAACGATTCAAGAAAGTTGTGCATGTTAATGACAACCTAATCGTGTTGTTGTTGTTGTTGTTGTTGTTTGCGAATACCCACAATGAGTAGGTTACTCTTATGTGCGCCCTGAACAGGGTGGTAAGTTGTGGGTTACAGTAGCTTCCTCACATCCCGAGCGTGCTGATTAAAGTGGACCCGGGTCCTCCAGGCGGTTGTGCTATGATTGGCTTCACCAGCGTGTCGTTCACTACTACGGGGGTCACGTCGATCCCTCACCTAGTTAGACAGGCTGCCATGAAAACAGCCCGTTACCAGATAGGCTACTAGGAAGCATAAGTCGTACATCAAATGATTGGAAGGAGACTTTCCTGAAGATTAATTATGGGAGACATATGCAATTTTAGACCTATGCATCAGTAAATGGACATCGGAGAAGTTAAGGTACATGGACCGGTGACATGATAACAGACATACTTACAAACAGACAGGCAGACAGGCATACATACAGACACATAGACAGGCAGACAGGCAGACAGATATACAGATAGACAGATAGATAGATAGATATATATATAGATAGATAGATAGATAGATAGATAGATAGATAGATAGATAGATAGATAGATAGATAGATAGATAGATATATAGATAGATAGATAGATATTTCGATAGATAGATAGATACATAAATACATATATACATATACATACATATATATATATATATATACATATATATATATATATATATATATATATATATATATATATATATACATATATACATATATATATATATATATATATATATATATATATATATATATATGTACATAGACATACATATGGATTACTCAACAGACAAACGTACCAACAAATAGACATAAACACAGCCAGACATATAAATAGACCGACAGACAGAGATATTGTCAGACATACAGGCAGGATAGAGATATTGGTGGACAGATCGTCTGAAGAACAGACACACAGACCGACAAGCAGACATATTGGTAGACCAACAAATACAACACTTCGCAATTTAGACCGACCAACACATAGACAGACATACACACATTAAAAAGACGGCTGGGTAGTTTGATGAACCGAAATAACCTGCCTAAACAAGGCTACATGTGTTATAGAACACCCGTATGATGAAAGAGCGATAAGAGAATGTGTTTTACTGAATCTATTCGGCATCTATTTCTGTTTCAAAAGCGTTATTTTAGTTTTACTGTCGGAGTCTGAGTAGAGAAGTGATCTGAAACTGGCGTTAATAGACTCTTGTGGTATAACCTCAGATAGTTCAATTCAATTGAAGTGTTATCTGAACATCGAAAGCCGGCTGCAGTGGATCATTGTGTCCTTGCTAAGGTGTGGAAATTCAGGTTTATAAGATAAACCAATGAACGGACACATTTGACTATAACAAGTCTTTCTAAATACAACCACCTACAAGAACAAGAGGGCAAAGCTACAAATTAATTAAAGACAGATCCAAATTAGAAATTAGGAAATCTATTTTTAGTCGAGGGAGTAGTGAATGATTGGAATGCATTGCAGCAAGAAGTAGTGGAGGCAGGGACAATTAATCCATTCAAAAATAGATTGGATGCGCATTGCTTTTAGAGTAAGGAAATGTAAATGAAACTTACAGACTCTGCATAGTCTTCTAACACAGTATAAGGACGTTCAGTTAAGTTGATAACTTGATTGTACAATCTACCAGGCTTTTCCCTGTCCAAAGTTTGATGTTTTTCACCTATTAATAGCGTTGCTAACCTCTGGCACGTTTGCCTTCCACAAATATTTTCTGCAAGATGTGGTCTTTTAATTTTTTTTTTCAGAAAGACTTCCTAATTTGTGTTATTTTCTTTCCATTATTTGTATATATATATGTATGTGTGTGTCTGTGTTTTTGTATGTGAACTATTTCTTCTTCATACGCTGTCAGACGTCAACCTTTACTTTTTCGAAAAAAGCAGCGGTCATCCTGAGGCTGTCGACACTGCCATAGAGCTTGTCTAGTTTTGCCACAGGTGATGGCCACATCTGCTTTCTCTGATCCTCGTATGTCGGGCAGTTTTGCAGCAGATGTTCAGAGGTCATTTTCCCAGTACCGCACGAGCATTCGTCAGTGCCACCTATCTTGAATTTATTGAATAGGTGGTACCTCAGTCTATTGTGGCCAGTGCGAAGTCTGAAGACCACGACCTGCTCTCTTCTGTTCAACTGTTAATAGGTATCGTTTTTTGTGTAGTGTGTGTACTATTTGATCGCTCCGAGCTTAAATGTATGAGTTGTTCGTATCAATGTCCATGTATGACTATTAGTGTGAGATTGGAACCGGCCAACCAGTTTATTCACTTACTCGATATTTGGCGTCCTACCTCTTCAGCTGTTACATTTCCAAGACAGGAATATCCATTGACCTATTCCAAAGCTGGACTGCCTATTTTATCTGGATAGTAGGTATATAGTCTGCTTTGCTTAATATAATAGTTCTAGTATTCTGGACTTTAATTTCCAATACCTTTGCTTGGCTGTTCTTAATGAATCACAAATATTGTCCACTCTCGACCAGCAGAGCTGTGCTATCTGCATGTCTCAGATTGTGTATTAGTACTCACCCGATAATGGGGACAGACAATTCTTCAATCTGTCCTTCAGTCTGTCCTTCAGTCTATCCTTCAATATGTCCTTCAATCTGTCATTCTATATGTCCTTCAATCGGTCCTTTAATATGTTCTTCAATATGTCCTTCAATATGTCCTTCAATCTGTCCTTCAATCTGTCCTTCAATATGTCCTCCAATCTCTCCTTTAATATCTCCTTTAATATGTTCTTCAATATGTCCTTCAATATGTCCTCCAATCTCTCCTTTAATATCTCCTTTAATATGTCCTTCAATATGTCCTTCAATATGTCCTCCAATCTCTCCTTTAATATCTCATGTAATATGTTCTTCAATATGTCCTTCAATATGTCCTTCAATCTATTCTTCAAACTGTCCTTCAATATGTCATTCAATCTGTCCAATGTAGTTGTGGAGTATGTGTGGTATCTCGTGGCGCGTCCTCAGATACATATAAGGTAGTTGTGGGGTATGTGTGGTAACTCGTGGCGCGTCCTCAGATACATACAAGGTAGTTGTGGGGTATGTGTGGTAACTCGTGACGCATCCTCAGATACATATATGGTAGTTGCGGGGTATGTGTGGTAACTCGTGGCGCGTCCTCAGATACATATAAGGTAGTAGTGGAGTATGTGTGGTAACTCGTGGCGCGTCCTCAGATACATATAAGGTAGTTGTGGGGTATGTGTGGTAACTCGTGGCGCATCCTCAGATACATATATGGTAGTTGTAGGGTATGTGTGGTAACTCGTGGCGCGTCCTCAGATACATATAAGGTAGTTGTGGGGTATGTGTGGTAACTCGTGGCGCGTCCTCAGATACATATATGGTAGTTGTGGGGTATGTGTGGTAACTCGTGGCGCGTCCTCAGATACATATAAGGTAGTTGTGGGGTATGTGTGGTAACTCGTGGCGCGTCCTCATATACATATATGGTAGTTGTGGGGTATGTGTGGTAACTCGTGGCGCGTCCTCAGATACATATATGGTAGTTGTGGGGTATGTGTGGTAACTCGTGGCGCGTCCTCAGATACATATAAGGTAGTTGTGGGGTATGTGTGGTAACTCGTGGCGCGTCCTCAGATACATATATGGTAGTTGTGGGGTATGTGTGGTAACTCGTGGCGCGTCCTCAGATACATATAAGGTAGTTGTGGGGTATGTGTGGTAACTCGTGGTGCGTCCTCAGTCACATATAAGGTAGTTGTGGGGTATGTGTGGTAACTCGTGGCGCGTCCTCAGATACATATAAGGCAGTTGTGGGGTATGTGTGGTAACTCGTGGCGCGTCCTCAGATACATATAAGGTAGTTGTGGGGAGAATGTGTTGATACAGAATATTTGAATTGTCCCGAAGAAATATTTAAATTACCTCCTGATCACATTTACGTACAAAATGAGCTGGCGTCGGCGATGAAACCTCGCCAAAACTCTCGATCCAGCTGGAGTCGGCGATGAAACCTCGCCAAAACTCTCGATCCAGCTGGAGTCGGCGATGATACCTTGCCAAAACTCTCGATCCAGATGGAGTCGGCGGTGATACCTCGCCACATCGCTATGCCCACGCAACACTCCAGTTTATCATCGCCTGTCTGCTTTCTCTTTGAGACACAAACACCTAAATCTCATACTCCGGCTGATTTGGTAAAAGTTATGTCCACCCCTATTGTTTCGGCTTCTTCGTTTGTTTCTACCGAGATTATCTTCAATGGGATCGATATTTTGGCGAGGATAAGCACACCCCCCCCCCCCCCCACCCAAGCATATCCCTATCCAGTCTGTGGGTTTCATATCCTCTTATGCAAAATCTCTGGTTTGGATTAAGGTGTGTTTCCTGGATGCAGGCAACGTGTATTTCTTCCTCAAATAGTGTTCTGGACAACGATTCCTTATTGTTGTTTATACCTTCAGGGTTCCATTACAACACCTGCAGGGTTTGAGTGGCAGATGTATCTGTGTGTCTATGGTGGGAGAAGCATGTCTTTGTCTGTGCATGTACCTTATTGTGTCTCTCTGTATAGTCCGGGTCCTTGATAATCCTTGGATGAGATACGTAGCATCGTGGTTTTCAGCAGCGAGCTGTTTTATTCGCACTTTTCGGTCCAACACTTCCGTTTTCAGCAATCATTTTCTTCAGGTTCGCATCCTTAACCTTTGGTTGTCCTCAACCGACCTGGCGGCCAAACCTGCAAGGCAGCAGGTTATTCTTCCACGGTTGTTGGGGACATTTGATCTTTCATTCACAATGAAACATTTTTCGTTTCAGACTTTTTAAACAACAGAAACATGGCCATACTCTAGTCTATGGCTTGTCCAACTTTTTCATACCTGGCGCCCACTTTTAACTTTCGAGAGGGTACATTTTCCTTACCGCCCACTAACATCTAAATTGAAACAAATTTCGCGATCTTCCACTGAATTTTGAATGTTTTTAATACATCACCATCACGTGGCCTGTCCGTTGCAAAACTTCGCTCTCATGACAGCTCGTCTGAAAGAAATTCGATTTCTCGACAAATTGTCATCGTGCTCCAGAGACATGTCCGCGCATTCCGTGACATCTTGATCCTCTCACTTTCATGGTCTGTCTATGTCTCTCTCGTCCGGTACTATACCTTCCATTACCGTTCTCTCAAGACCTTAGTGTCTGTTGATGTGGTCAAAGCGTTTCTAATTGTGTGTTCATGATCAAATATATGAACCAGTTCTGCTCAATGCCCAACTCAAGTCTAATGTGTGCTTTCTTCTTTGTTCACGATCCATGACATTCTGAGAGCCTTTACATAACATTTCGACTCGACGGACTTGATTCTCTTTCTTGAGGTTTCGGGACCTGTCCATGTTTCACAGCCTTATACTGCCACGGTAATAACAGAAGTTCTCAGATTTGTTCACTTTTATTGGATTCCTGGTATTCTGTCATAGTTTCCTCAGGTTGCGGAGCCTCTACATTGTCATAAATATAATAATATTAATAATAATAATAATAATAATATGTTTTAATACAGAACGTATTTGTTCTTCTATCGCTCACAAGAAAGCTGGGGAGGGGAGGGAGGTGGTAGCGCGCAGTTTTAAGAGCTCTGATCTACTCTAATTACTGACATGAAAGTACCAATGAGATTTGTGATGTAATCCTGGACAGTAGTTGTCCAATAGAAACCAAGGACACATATCGCTGGTCCCGCTTACCGACAGACAGAAAATTGTACTGATCTGACTGGTTAACTCGGCCGGCCCGGGAACAGATCTGAGAATAGGTCTGGCTAAATAAATGGTGCCAGTTTATCTATGCGCTAGTCTGTACGTTCGTCACCTTATATGACGGCAACGCTCTATTGTCACAGAAGACATTTTTTATCAACCGTAATTCCATCGTTTGCCTCTATTGGGTAGCCACAGCAGCCAGTCCGTATCACGGAGCCTGTATTACATGATGTTTATTCGTTCATGTTGTGGTGTGTTGCAAATCATTGTATGTGATTAGGTGATCAAGAACCAAACACTACCCTCTTTAGTTGGTTTTTATTTTATGACTGGGAGACTCAATTTATTAAAACTGTTTAGCTCCCTGTAGAATAAAGGTTTTCAACAACTAGACACCAAGTCCTTCTTCCTCTGATCTAGTCGTTCAAATTCTGTCCAACTATTCATTGTCTCTTTCATGATTCTTGAGCTCTCATGTCAATGTGTGATGATTCTGCCTCTATCTTTCTTACCCGTGGATCTGAGGCGCTTGTCTGGTCAGTGCAAAGTACTGGCCAGGACGTCGAGTCCGGGTCAGTTACAACATACTAGCCAGGATTTCAAATCAGGGTCAGTTACAACATACTGACCAGGACGTCGAGTCAGGGTCAGTCACAACATACTGACCAGGACGTCAAGTCAGGGTCAGTTATAACATAATGACCAGGACGTCAAGTCAGGGTCAGGTACAACATACTGACCAGGACGTCAAGTCAGTGTCAGGTACAACATACTGAACAGGACGTCCAGTCAGGATCAGTTACAACATACTGACAAGGACGTCAAGTCAGGGTCAGTTACAACATACTAACCAGGAGGTCGCGTCAGGGTCAGGCACAACATACTGACCAGGACGTCACAACAGGATCAGTTACAACATACTGACCAGGACGTCCAGTCAGGATCAGTTACAACATACTGACCAGGACGTCAAGTCAGGGTCAGTTACAGCATACTGACCAGGAGGTCGCTTCAGGGTCAGGCACAACATACTGACCAGGACGTCAAGTCAGGGTCAGGTACAACATACTGACCAAGACGTCAAGTCAGGATCAGTTACAACATATTGACCAGGACGTCAAGTCAGGGTCAGTTACAACATACTGACCAGGACGTCAAGTCAGGGTCAGGTACAACATACTGACCAAGACGTCAAGTCAGGATCAGTTACAACATATTGACCAGGACGTCAAGTCAGGGTCAGTTACAACATACTGACCAGGAGGTCAAGTCAGGGTCAGGTACAACATACTGACCAGGACATCAAGTCAGGGTCCGTTACAACATACTGACCAGTATGTCAAGTCAGGGTCAGTTACAACATACTGACCATGACGTCAAGTCAGGGTCAGTTAGAACATACTGACCAGGACATCAAATCAGGGTCAGTTGGAATATACTGACCAGGACGGGGCATCAGGGTCAGGCACAATATACTGACCATGATGATTTTCTCTCGTCCATGTAGCTGGTCCTGGAAACAGGCTGTTGAAGGTAGTCTGGCTGACAAGATATGGATCAACGTGATCCTCATAGTAATAAACGTCATGCAGATGAAGCCAAACATAGCACTACAACCTGGAGGACCGATTCACACCTCCATCAGCATGTTCGGGATGTGAGGGACTAACCACTACACAATCGAACCGCTATTGATCTCCGAGGACCCAATTACAGCGGAGTATCATCAATTTTTCTTCGAAAGTGAGAAACTCTCTGACATCTGGAGCATGTTTGAACACACGACTGCAATGAATATATCCGCGAGAGTAGTGATGAAGATCTGAAATACCAAAACTAGACGAAAAGGTGAAGTCATCTCTGATGTTCCTCATGCTGGATGGAAGAACTCTAATCATCTCTGATGTTCCTCACGCTGGATGGAAGAACTCTAATCATTTACTTTACTTATGAATTGTTTTATTTTCCTTGTTTAAAATTTGTATGTATTGTATCTTTTTCATAATCATTCCATTTGGCTTGGTTTGGCTTGACTTGACTTAGTTCGTTCTCAATCTCCCACTACCAAACACTGAAAAGGCTTTAAGTAGCAGAATTTAGTCCAGAGAACGGAATGCGTTGTGTCGTAGTTTTCAGTATGACTGCGATATTTGCACCTTTCGGTCCAACACATCTGACTTCAGCAATCATTTTAGGAGTACCCGGTTAGCATTTCCTCTTCGATCCCTTCTCCTTAGCCAGTCTGCCCTGCTGCAGCCTGTTATCCAGGATCACCGCGTGGAGGTGTAGAAGGGTCTTGGCAGCTCTGGTTCGCTGGCCCTGACGCTAGCAGTCAGCTATGGGTCGCTGACCACTGCAGCTCATGCGCTGCTCAGCATCTTGATCCCTATTCTATTTCATTTATCACCTTTATGCATTTCATTCCATTGCATGTTTACTATATTAGTCAAATATATATGGTGCTGATTATTAAAAAAAGAAATCCCTTATGAACTTAGGAATAACAAGAAGAAAAGATGTGCTGTACTTAAATTAAAAACAACCATTCCAAAAAATGGTCCTAGGAATTCAAAATGTTGCATATTTAAGTTCTGGAGCCGGGCAGTGGACAGCAAAGAAAGGGGAACAAATGGACACAATCTTTCAACGATAAGAAGGATTATGGAGAGGATAAAGGAGAGGATCAAGGAGAGGATCAAGGAGAGAAGAAGATCAAGGAGATGATCAAGAAGAGGATAAAGGAGACGATCAAGGAGTGGATCAAAGAGAGAAGAGGGTCAAGGAGAGGATCAAGGAGAGGATTGAGAGGATCAAGGAGAGGATTGAGAGGATCAAGGAGAGGATCAAGGAGAGGATCAAAGAGAGGATCAAGGAGAGGATCAAGGACAGGATCAAGGAGAGGATCAAAGAGAAGATCAAGGAGAGGATCAAGGAGAGGATCAAGGAAAGGATTGAGAGGATCAAGGAGAGGATTGATAGGATCAAGGAGAGGATTGAGAGGATCAAGAAGTAGGTCAAGGAGAGGATTGAGAGGATCAAAGGAGAGGATCAAGGAGAGGAATAAGGAGAGGATTGAAAGGATTAAGGAGAGGATTAAGGAGAGGATTAAGACGATCAAGGAGAGGATCAAGGAGAGGATCAAGGAGAGGATCAAGGAGAGGATCAAGAAGAGGATAAAGGAGAGGATCAAAGAGAGGATCAAGGAGAGGATCAAGGACAGGATCAAGGAGAGGATCAAAGAGAAGATCAAGGAGAGGATCAAGGAGAGGATCAAGGAAAGGATTGAGAGGATCAAGGAGAGGATCAAGGAGAAGATCAAGGAGAGGATCAAGGCGAGGATCAAGGAGAGGAGAGGATCAAGGAGAGAATTGAGAGGATCAAGAAGAGGATCAAGGAGAGGATCAATGAGAGGATTGAGAGGATCAAGGAGAGGATCAAGGAGAGGATCAAGGAGAGGATTGAGAGGATCAAGGAGAGGAGAGTATCAAGGAGAGGATCGAGAGAATCAAGGATTGAGATGATCAAGGAGAGGATCAAAGAGAGGATCAAGGAGAGTATCAAAGAGAGGATTGAGGAGAGGATTGAGAGGATTGAGAGGATTAAGGAGAGGATTGAGAGGATCAAGGAGAGGATCAGAGGATGAAGTAGAGGATCAAAGAGAGGATCAAGGAGAGGATCAAAAAGTGGACCAAGGAGAGGATCAAGGAGAGGAGAGGATCAAGGAGAGGATCAAGGAGAGGATCAAGGAGAGGATCAAGGAGAGAATCAAGGAGAGGATTAAGGAGAGGAGAGGATCAAGGAGAGGAGATATCAATGAGAGGATTGAGAGGATCAAGGAGATGATCAAAAAGAGGATCAAGGAGAGGATCAAGGAGATGATCAAGGAGAGGATCAAGGAGATGATCAAGGAGAGGAGAGGATCAAGGAGAGGATCAAGAAGAGGTTCAAGGAGAGGATCAAGGAGAGGATCAAGGAGAGAATCAAGGAGAGGATGACGGAGAGGAGAGGATCAATGAGAGGATCAATCAGAGGATTGAGAGGATCAAGGAGAGTATCAAAGAGAGGATTGAGGAGAGGATTGAGAGGATTGAGAGGACCAAGGAGAGGATTGAGAGGATCAAGGAGAGGATCAAGGAGAGCATTGAGAGGATCAAGAAGATCAAGGAGAGGATCAAGGAGAGGATCAAGGAGAGAATCAAGGAGAGGATGACGGAGAGGAGAGGATCAATGAGAGGATCAATCAGAGGATTGAGAGGATCAAGGAGAGTATCAAAGAGAGGATTGAGGAGAGGATTGAGAGGATTGAGAGGACCAAGGAGAGGATTGAGAGGATCAAGGAGAGGATCAAGGAGAGCATTGAGAGGATCAAGAAGATCAAGGAGAGGATCAAGGAGAGGATCAAGGAGAGGATCTAGAGGATCAATGAGATGCTCAAGGAGATGATCAAGGAGAGGATCAAGGAGGAACGAGATAATCAAGGAGAGGATGAAGCAGAGGATCAAGACAGGATCAAGGAGAGGATCAATGAGAGGATCAAGGAGAGGATCAAGGAGAGGATCAATGAGAGGATCATTAAGAGGATCAAGGAGAGGATTGAAAGGATCAAGGAGAGGATTGAGAGGATCAAGGAGAGGAGAGGATCAAGGAGAGGATCAAAGAGAGGATCAAAGATAGGATCAAGGAGAGGATCGAGAGAATCAAGGATTGAGATGATCAAGGAGAGGATCAAAGAGAGGATCAAGGAGAGTATCAAAGAGAGGATTGAGGAGAGGATTGAGAGGATTGAGAGGATTAAGGAGAGGATTGAGAGGATCAAGGAGAGGATCAGAGGATGAAGTAGAGGATCAAAGAGAGGATCAAGGAGAGGATCAAAAAGTGGACCAAGGAGAGGATCAAGGAGAGGAGAGGATCAAGGAGAGGATCAAGGAGAGGATCAAGGAGAGGATCAAGGAGAGAATCAAGGAGAGGATTAAGGAGAGGATCAAAGAGAGGATCAAGGAGAGGATCAAGGAAAGGATCAATGAGAGAATCAAGGAGAGGATCAAGGAGAGGATTGAGAGGATCAAGGAGAGGATTGAGAGGATCAAGGAGAGGAGATATCAATGAGAGGATTGAGAGGATCAAGGAGATGATCAAAAAGAGGATCAAGGAGAGGATCAAGGAGATGATCAAGGAGAGGATCAAGGAGATGATCAAGGAGAGGAGAGGATCAAGGAGAGGATCAAGAAGAGGTTCAAGGAGAGGATCAAGGAGAGGATCAAGGAGAGAATCAAGGAGAGGATGACGGAGAGGAGAGGATCAATGAGAGGATCAATCAGAGGATTGAGAGGATCAAGGAGAGTATCAAAGAGAGGATTGAGGAGAGGATTGAGAGGATTGAGAGGACCAAGGAGAGGATTGAGAGGATCAAGGAGAGGATCAAGGAGAGCATTGAGAGGATCAAGAAGATCAAGGAGAGGATCAAGGAGAGGATCAAGGAGAGGATCTAGAGGATCAATGAGATGCTCAAGGAGATGATCAAGGAGAGGATCAAGGAGGAACGAGATAATCAAGGAGAGGATGAAGCAGAGGATCAAGAGAGGATCAAGGAGAGGATCAATGAGAGGATCAAGGAGAGGATCAAGGAGAGGATCAATGAGAGGATCATTAAGAGGATCAAAGAGAGGATTGAAAGGATCAAGGAGAGGATTGAGAGGATCAAGGAGAGGAGAGGATCAAGGAGAGGATCAAAGATAGGATCAAGGAGAGGATCGAGAGAATCAAGGAGATGATCAAGGAGAGGATCAAAGAGAGGATCAAGGAGAGGATCAAGGAAAGGATCAATGAGAGAATCAAGGAGAGGATCAAGGAGAGGAGAGGATCAAAGAGAGGATCAAAGATAGGATCAAGGAGAGGATCGAGAGAATCAAGGAGATGATCAAGGAGAGGATCAAAGAGAGGATCAAGGAGAGGATCAAGGAAAGGATCAATGAGAGAATCAAGGAGAGGATCAAGGAGAGGATTGAGAGGATCAAGGAGAGGATTGAGAGGATCAAGGAGAGGATTTAGAGGATCAAGGAGAGGATCGAGAGAATCAAGGAGAGGATTGAGATTATCAACGAGAGGATTGAGAGAATCAAGGAGAGGATCAAGGAGAGTATCAAAGAGAGGATTGAGGAGAGGATTGAGGAACTAATATGTCATTTACGTTTTTAATGATGTCTGCAAAAATGGGGTGGTAACCGGCTGCGGGTTTACATTTCTCTGCTGTTTTAGTTCATCATGGATGCCGCCAGATCATGAATTTGCCTGGAATTTACACTAGTCGACGACTTGTTGTTTTCCATTTGGACTGGTTAATTCGTTCGTTGGGTGTGATTTCTTACGACCGGTTATCCTGGTCTGGACATCGGCTATATGAATAGAGTCTGGACATCGGGTATATGAATAGAGTCTGGGCATCGGCTATATTAATATGGTCTGGACACCGGCTATGTGAATATAGTCTGGACACCGGCTATGTGAATATAGTCTGGACACCGGCTACGTGAATAGCACTACGCTTAAGTCTGTGTCATATTTCACGGTCTAGTTCACACGGCTGAACTGGACGAGATAGGCAACCCTTCGCCGTAGCTGCAAACAGTATCAATTTTGACGTGTAAAATTTAGACATGACTATAATGAACTGAACACAGCCAGATAGAGATGTCAAACTCCCTCACATGCTGTGTGATGTCCCTACGACCTCTTAATGTTATGGAAAAGGCACGACACACAACGTTAGATGTCATCCCCCCTCCGCTGCCTTGCGGGATACCTGTGTACGGGAAAGGCTTCGGGAATAAACCCTGAGGACAAATCTGCATCCTATGCTATCTCCAGTCGTCTCGATAAATATCTTGCCACTGGCCAAAGGTAGCCCAGGACCAGAGAGTGAGGTTGACTAAAGTTCCGTTCTCACGTTAATCCAAAATCACCGCGCGTCACCCATTTTAGCAGACACAGTAAGATAACAGACTGTCCACACGGCTAAACAAAGAGAGTGGTCTTCATCACTTGTGATGGACGAACATCATGGACACAGTAAAAGAACAGACTGTCCACACGGCTGAAAAAAGAGAGTGGTCTTCATCACTTGTGATGGACGAACATCATGGACACAGTAAGAGAACAGACAGTCCACACGGCTAAACAAAGAGAGTGGTCTTCATCACTTGTGATGGACGAACATCATGGACACAGTAAGAGAACAGACAGTCCACACGGCTAAACAAAGAGAGTGGTCTTCATCACTTGTGATGGGCGAACATCATGGACACAGTAAGAGAACAGACAGTCCACACGGCTAAACAAAGAGAGTGGTCCTCATCACTTGTGATGGACGAAGATGAATTTACATTAGAATCAATATGATTGGTAAATTATGTTTGAGAAAGAATACGATATGTACAATGTATATGATAACTAATTTGATACATATGGTGATTATTTACATTCCCACATACACCCTCAGATACACCTTCACTGAATCAATCAATCACAGATTGCCTTTACTCTCTTTGCATAGGTAATTTTTTTATTTTTGCGTTCGCCTTATTTCTCGAATGCCCAAGGCGGTGTTCGTTGCACTGCGGTTTTTTATTTTGCGCCTTCCTGCCCAGTGCATCCGACTTCAGCATGCATTTTATGTAATGATCTGCTTCCTCCTGCATTTTCTAAGGGTTTGCTTCCCCGGAGTAATGGCTGGTGCTGCGATGGGGATGAACCCAGCACCTCCTGGTTGTGAGCCGTGTCACTTAATCACTAGCCAACGCCGTCTCCCACATAGGTCAGCGACAACATCTTGCCAGTATACACATTTATGGGCTTGCCTGTCTGGCTTTCTCCAGGTGTAATCATTTATTCAGAGGTGCTTCTCACATTCTCTTCTCCGTGTTTGTTTTTGATCTACCCCTCTCTCCATCTCGCTTTCCTTGAGGGTTCAATGAAAGAGCCTGCCTAGTCATTTTGGACGGTGCCTTCCGTAGCGTATGTCCAGTAAAGCCCATTTTTCTTCATTTAATTTGTTATTCTAGGGGCTGCAGTTGGGTTATGTCCTGTATACCGTCATTCATCACCATTGCCTGCCACGTTATGTCCTATATGCCTTCATTCATCACCATGTCCTGTCACGTTATGTCCTATATGCCTTCATTCATCACCATGTCCTACCACGTTATGTCCTATATACCTTCATTCCTCACCATGTCATGTCACGTTATGCCTGTAATCCTTCGTAGGCATCTGCTAACGAAGGACTGAAACCGTTTCTTTCATTTACATACACATTGACGGCACTTACTTATAACACAACTTGGCAGTCACAGTATTGTGGACTGAACCTCGTCCAGAACGCTATAATGAACCCACACGGCCCTGCAGTGATGTCGAACAATTTAAATGAAAATATTTGCAAAAAAATGAGCCATTACATTTTTCATTATTTGATGTCGTCATTTCCGGAATATGAAGTAGCGGCCATTAGAGAACACTCGCCCTCGCTGTCTGTCCTCCCGAGAGGCAGGAGGAGGGGTTGCTGTTATCCTCTGACGGTACATGCCAGGGAAGGACTTATCATTATTGATGTGTTCAAACAGGATAATGGCTGGATGAGTTAGTTGGACATGTGGAACATGGTGATGAGGAGGAGGAAGGTGTATTATAGATGTATGGTCGTCTTTATACACGTCATAATATGGATGACACGATGTATAGATTCGAATATCGGTATATTATTAGAGTTATACAGCTAACAAAAGAGACAAATTAAACGTGACATGGATTTGACGATATCAATTTTGTAAGATAAATGGATTATATAACAAATTTGTTGTCATTTGGATAGTCTTTTACAATACACAATTGGGGGATGTAAGTAGTCGGTGTTTATGGAGTGATGATGCGACAGCCTCAGAGTTGTTCTCAGAGATATGATATCAAATGATTTTATAAGTACATTTTAAAGTACATTTTAAAGTACATTTTAAAGTACATTTTACTAACACAAATGTGAGGAGTTTGCTCCGAGGTTGTCGTTGCTTCGGTGACTCGTTCTCTCTGGGGTTTGTCGATGGCCTTTCCCTGTGTGATCTAAGCACATTGTGTAATGCTAACAGGCAATACGAACAAGCAATGCTGACAGGCAATACGAACAAGAAATGCTGACAGGCAATACGAACAAGCAATGCTGACAGGCAATGCGAACAAGTAATGCTGACAGGCAATACGAACAAGCAATGCTGACAGGCAATGCTAACAAGAAATGCTAACAGGTAATGCTAACACGAAATGCTAACAAGCAATGCTAACACGCAATGCTAACAAGCAACGCTAACAAGCGATGCCAACTAGCAATGCTAACATGCAATGCTAATAAGCAATGCTAATAAGCAATGCTATTAGGCAATTATATTAGGCAATGCTAACAAGCAATGCTAACAAGCAACACTAATAAGCAATGCTAAAAGGTCAGGTACAACGACTCTGTGCAAGTATATCCCTGGAGGGGACATCTTTGTTGAAGCGTTTCAGACACATTTCATTTTGAATGAGTCTCACTCTCACTCACTCACTCTCTCTCTCTCTCTATATATATATATATATATATATATATATATATATATATATATATATAGTTTCTTCTGCTCCCCTAATGATCGTCTGCCAGTTCTGAGCTTACCGAATAGCAGCTGCCTGTGGAGGCGCAGATGTAGCATGTGAACAGTATGTCCCGTTCATCCTACCTGGGCTTTCTGCAGGAAAGCGTATGTATGCGCAGCACGTTTGACGTGTTCCTAATTTCAGAGCTATGTCCCTTGTTCTGGTCACAGCCTGCACAGACAGTTCACGTAGAAAGGATGTAGTTGCTTGTTCCGCCACCTGGGGTCACGAACAGCCTGGACAGACAGTTCAAGTAGAAAGGATTTAGGAGTCTTGGATGTCTGCTATACGATGTCTATGATTTATAGGTAAGCAACATCGTAGTTAAAACAGTTAGTTGTCCATCTGAAGTGATGAAGGCTATACCATCAGGTCGTTTTTGTCTTGATCATGTAACTTCCGTTCTATTTAGATTATAGTGAGACATAAACTGCGCTGGTCATCACCCCACTCTCTGGTCCCGAGCTACCTTGGCCAAGTGACAAGATATAAATCCAGACGACTGAAGTTAAATCGGGATGCAAGTCATCTGTTCTCAGCTTCTTTGAGACCAAGGATCGCTTGAAACTTGCGGGATTCGATCCTTCACTATTCCGTTCATCGTTTTGAGAGGCTAGTGTCTTCGTTTTTTACAACGGAGACAGAATGGTAAGCAATGCAGCCCGATACACTATTACCTTGGTGACGACGCTGACATCACGTCGCAACCAGACCTTTTCAAGTAGTCTGCTGTTCTCCTCAGTGTCGATGTTCGCATCTCTGGTGAGGGTACTGCTTAAGTAGCTGAAACTCTCGACTGTCTGCTGCCGGGAGACGTTGGTCTCACTGTCTGTTGCACGGAGACGTTGGTCTCACTGTCTGCTGCACGGAGACGTTGGTCTCACTGTCTGCTGCACGGAGACGTTGGTCTCAGTCTATTGCCTAAAGACGTTGGTCTCACAGTCTGTTGCCTAAAGACGTTGGTCTCACAGTCTGTTGCCTAAAGACGTTGGTCTCACAGTCTATTGCCTAGAGACGTTGGTATCACTGTCTGTTGCACGGAGACGTTGGTCTCACTGTCTGCTGCACGGAGACGTTGGTCTCACTGTCTGCTGCACGGAGACGTTGGTCTCAGTCTATTGCCTAAAGACGTTGGTCTCACAGTCTGTTGCCTAAAGACGTTGGTCTCACAGTCTATTGCGTAGAGACGTTGGTATCACTGTCTGTTGCACGGAGACGTTGGTCTCACTGTCTGCTGAACGGAGACGTTGGTCTCACTGTCTGCTGCACGGAGACGTTGGTCTCAGTCTATTGCCTAAAGACGTTGGTCTCACAGTCTGTTGCCTAAAGACGTTGGTCTCACAGTCTATTGCCTAGAGACGTTGGTCTCACTGTTTGTTGCACGGAGACGTTGGTCTCACTGTCTGCTGCACGGAGACGTTGGTCTCACTGTCTGCTGCACGGAGACGTTGGTCTCAGTCTATTGCCTAAAGACGTTGGTCTCACAGTCTGTTACCTAAAGACGTTTGTCTCACAGTCTATTGCCTAGAGACGTTGGTCTCACTGTCTGTTGCACGGAGACGTTGGTCTCACTGTCTGCTGCACGGAGACGTTGGTCTCACTGTCTGTTGCCTAGAGACGTTGGTCTCACTGTCTGCTGCCTAAAGACGTAGTCTTGAACGGCAATATTAGGTTTATTTGCAGATTCCCAGGAGCATGATGAAAGAATACATCAGTTTTCCTAATGTTGTTTGTAAGACCACAATTATTGCACGCCACCGGAAACTCCGTCAGGGTGGGCTGCATATCTTGTTCTGAACAGGTGTTCAAAGCGCAGTTATCAGCGAACAGGAGATTGAAGACCGTGGTTTCATTCATCTCTTATACAT